>SDVV010007350.1:0-17834 GCA_016164225.1 Gammarus roeselii
ACCCTCTGCAGAGTAGGGAGTTAATCCCCATCCACTCATTGGTCTCATCATCATTCCACCCTCTGCAGAGTAGGGAGTTAATCCCCATCCACTCATTGCTCTCACAAGGATCACCCTCACCCCATCGAAACATAAAATGCATTCAAACTCTGGTTTGAAAGCGCCGAAGCTGGCTGAATGGTCAGTCGCCCAAATGTGCATCTATCTGGAATATTCACTAGCCTGGTGAATATTTGCAGTGTGAACTCTAACATCGTGTTCGATTGATATTCGTGAAATCTGGGAACAAATGAATAAAATGCACGTAACATTGCACAGCTCGGCCGTGTCTGGTTCGGATATTACAGAGACATAAAAAAGCCTTTATTGAACTAACCTAAAAAAAGACTCAAAGGAATACTAGCTGTGAAGTCAATGAACATTTTGTAGTTATTATCAGATTCCATAATACAGGATTTACTTGGTCCACAACTTGCGATTGCATGAATTTTTGTAAAAATATTTCACAGTACCGTATTTCCTAACGGAAGTGTCTGAAATATAAGGCCCTATGAGCAGTAGGATCTCTATTTGTCCTGAGTTCATCGCGGCAACTGAGAGTATTTGAATGAATTCAAGTTTCTTTGTGATTTGGGCTCAAGTCTTTTTTTTAGTGATTTCAAATGAACGATACAGGAATAAATTAACCCTCCGTAATCTGTTGGAACACAAGAACACAAGCTGCACTATATTGACTTAATCATCCAATGGTGTTGTAGGGTAAAAACGCACATGTAAGCAATTATGAAGGCAAACCTATTAACATCGACACCCATGCACAGTCCCTGCCATAGGAAGCAGGGTGGACAGCAATACGATCCTATGACTCGCTCCGACATCCTCACACTCATGTTTGCAAAAAACTTTAGGCTCGACCGGCTCAGATTGAAACCCCTCCCCCTCCATTAGGTCATGAGCGAGCATATATGCAAACTTCCGCAACGAAATTCGGCACATCTTCTTCATTCGATCCATCATTCACAATCACATCACCTGGCAAAGGACATGGTAATGCGTGGAGCTCTTCACTGTTATAATCTGTCTATCCAATCATTCATTGTCCGAGTCTGTTCCGAGAATAATCTACACTAGTAACAGTAAGGTTTTCCATCACATTCTGTCGAAATTACTGAAATTTAATGACAATTTAGCGTAAAGTGGATTCAAACTGTTTTGAATTGCTTGGGGAACAATGTTCATCGGCTAAATGCAAAAGGTTTTAGCCTTTTTTATATTTTTGTACCCACCACAGAATATCATCAACAGTTACGCATCTTATGATTGAAATGCATAAGTCTCCACAAAGGAAGATTCTATATTAGGCATGATTTATCTCCGACACATATCTCTGCACTGTACACACTGTTAGTATTTTACCATAATCTTTAACTTTTCACTTTTAGGCATCTGCAGTAATCATTTAAAAGTCAACGCTTTGCAGCTACTCGAAACACGACGCATATGGCGGACTACCCTCTAACTGGACTACCCGACTTTGACAGGGAAATCGTAGTGTCTACACTGCCAGCCAACCCATCACACGCCTTCCCACCTCTGCCACCCTGCCCCCTGCTGATAGAGACCATACCAAAGTGACTTCCTGCACTGCCACCCAACACATCACACGCAATAGTCACCACTGCCACCCTGCCCCCCTGCTGATAGAGACCATACCAAAGAAACCACCTACACTGCCACCCAACACATCACACGCAATAGTCACCACTGCCACCCTGCTCCCCTGCTGATAAAGACCATACCAAAGTCACTACCTACACTGGCACCCAACACATCACACGCAATACCCACCACTGCCACGCTGTCCCTCTGCTGATAGAGACCATACCAAAGTAACTACCTACACTGCCAGTCAACACATCACATGCAATACCCACCACTACTACCCTGTCCATGCTGGTAGAGACCATATCAAAGTGACTACCTACACTGCCACCCAACACATCACACGCAATAACCACCACTACCACCCTGTCCCCTGCTGGTAGAGACCATATCAAAGTGACTACCCATACTGCCACCCAACACATCACATGCAATAACGACCACTACCAACCTGTCCTCTGATTGTAGAGACCATATCAAAGTGACTACCTACACTGACAGTCAGCACATCACACGCAATAACCACCACTACCACCCTGTCCCCTGCTGGTAGAGACCCTATCAGAGTGACTACCTACACTGCCACAGAACACATCCCACGCAATAACCACCACTACCACCCTGTCCCCCTGCTGGTAGAGACCACATCAAAGTGACTACCTACACTGCCGACCAACACATCACACAGCGTATCATACTACCGTCCTCGTTTCTAAATGATATCTCAGAGTACTTGCCACTATTTTTTCCGGACCGAAAAAGAATCTTTACCAGTGGATGCAAATAAGGCAATGATAACCCAGAAGCGGTGTCTCTTTCCAGCAGCAAAGACCCGAGCTTCTGGTAATAACAGTATAATTTTCCTTGGTATGAGCTACTCAGCAGCACAATAATTGCAGGAACCTGCCTAAAATAGCACCCTGCATATATAACTGTTTGATATTTCTGAAGGGTTAGAGCGTCGATGGTCCGTAGTAATTGATCAGTAGATTTTACAGCCGCCAATCAGCGCGGACAATAACGTTTGTACTTCTGCAGTAGACCAGGAGTTACTCTATTATTTTTATTATTATTATTAAATCTTTTATTTCCATCGTCAAGCAATGGGTTTTCAATACTTAGGTCTAACACATCAAATTTATTTTTTTAAATGCCGTATTTGAATTAGCGAAGCGAGGAATAAAAATGAATTTGAGACAGCACATCTCCCGTCGACGGCCGATTTGTAGCTTGTAGCAAAACAGTTTTCACAATATGTGCTATATTTTTAAGGGAGAAAACTCATGGGCATGAAATTGATAAATCCAAAATTAATGAATACATCGCAGCTCATCTCTAGTGGGCGGCTGGCTTGTTCTAGCTTCATGGAACCGAATGGAATACACAATATACTATTAAATAAATACCAACATCTATATATTCATACTAAAATACATATACATGCATGTACATATATATACAAATACATATACGCGTACACATACAAATACACACATATACGCGTACATACCTACATACATGTCAGGTTGGTACGCCTGTTTCGCTGAAATGACAGTGGCAGATTTTGAAGTGGTGGAAAATGCGTGGGGGCTGAATTATCATTAGGTAGAAAGCACGTGGGATGGAATATTTTTAGTGGTTATGACAGTGTCCGGCCATGACAGTGAGGTGAAGTGAAGTGGCGATAGTGCGCGTGTGCGGGAATAATTTTAGCGCGAACGCTGGGCTCCCGAGGAAAGAACAGATGGAGGGGAGTAATATATAGAAGGGATTGGCGGGCTAGGTAAAGTTGGATTTTGGGCTGTGGTGAGGGAATGGTAGTGAAAGTGGGAGCTTGAGGAAAGAACGGGTGGAGGGGGGTAATATACGGAAGGGATTGACGGGATAGGTCATGTTGGAGTTTGGGTTGAGGGTAGGGAATGGTAACGAGAGCGGGAGCTGGAGGAAGGGATGGGTGGAGGGTGGTAATACTTGGGAGGGATTAGCGAAAGAGGTAGAGTCGAAAGTTTTGGCTGAGGTAGGGGAATGGTAGCGAGAGGGGAGGATTGGGGCTGTGCTGCAAGCATAGTTGGACGAATTTGTGTGAGTAGTGTAGAGTGAGCGAGGAGGGTAGGAAAAGAAATGAGAGAGCGCTGAGAGGGCGCTATTGCTGCGACCGTGTTGAAAAGGCGGTGCATAGGAACTAATTGTGTGGGGATGATAAGGAGTCACTTATTGGTGATTTTTAGTTTGAATTTTAGTTTGGGGGTGATGAGAGGAAGCTAGGATGTGAGTTGTCTGCGAGTAGATGTTCTTTGCTGACGTGTAATGGAGTGATGATACGAGATGATGGCCATTTGATGGAGGGAAGTAGAGAAAGAGAGGAGACCAAAGTAATGATTGCTTGCTTCTGACATTTTTATAGCATAGGGATGGCAATACCTCAACCCTCTGAGGAACGTAACGTGCTAGCGTGTTAAAGAATTTGATAATTCCACTATTGTTCAGGCTAGCATTCTCCGAATGAAACAATCGTTCGTCGGGGGCACCAGTGGATTCGTCTCTTAGTTTGCCTGTTGGGATAACTTTGAGCCTCAAGGAGTGGCAAAGACTCATGAAACGGCACCTCTGTTTCATTGTTTTCAGCTTGAGGGGTTCTGCCACGTAAGTCTTAGCAATTTGGTTTTTCTTTAAATTTGCTGTGGTTATTTTGACTACTACCTCATTTTAGGCGTAGTCCGTGAGCACAATAATGTAATTTTTGAATGGATTTGCGCTTTCAATGATTTTAAACAGAGTACCATAATCGTTAATGTTAATTTTTTCAAAAGTGCATCCATCTGACAGGTCGGACGTTAGCACATTTTTCATGAGGATATCACCAATGAGTATTGTCTCAGGGGCCTTGGTATTTTCTGTTGACCCGGTGCTGGTGCCTGATGCTTCACAGTGAGCCGGTTTTGCTGTTGCTGATTTTTCAGTTGATGTGGCGATAAAAGGCTCTGTATCGGAGGAAAAAATTAGAGTTATGGACTCAGTTTCAGAGGTACAAGGGGTGGGCGATGGAGAGCTCAGCAGCGTTGGGTGAGTATCTGTCACTGAATGAGCTACCTCGTTGGAGAAGGTAGGCTTCTCTGTATCGCGTATTGAAGCACATGCGCTTGCACCGGAGTGAGTGGGCAATGCGGCAGCTCTATGTGCTTTTTTGGCTTTTGCATGATATGCAGTCTTTGTTATTCTTGGCACATGCGCATTTCTCGCATGTTCCACTATAACACATGCAGCAGGATTTGCTTCTGTTGGCAGTGTGGCTGTGGGGCGACATGTCTTTAATTCAAGGTTAAATCTCACCGAAGTGGACTACTTAGAGGGTTTGTTGTTGGAGGGGCTTAGAGAGCGTCTTATTAGCTTATCATTTTAGGACTCTGCGTTAAGAGGAGGACCCGTGACGTTATATTGTGCAGAATCGTATGTGGGTATTGCTTATCGTTCAAACACATATAAATCTTTGTTCAATCATTCAAAACCATTTCAATCTTGGTCCAATCTACTTTTTCGCGTCATTCCTGCTTGCTTTTAATTGTATGCCAGCATTATAAACTCTTTGTAATTATAAAAACAGTATATCCAGAAAAGAGGCAGAGACAAATAATTAGCTAGTAATTTCAATGAATGCTGACTAAGCCTACGCAAAGCTGTTTGATATAAATTAAATCTGAAGACGCAGGTACAAGATGTTGTTCTATTGGTAGAAGAAAATTGCACCAAATAATTAAGTTTTGGGTTATAACTATTTGTTTAAATTATCAAAAACTTTGTTAATATTTAGAAATCATTCGGACAAGAGGGACTAATATTTCAGCTAAAAATTATAATAAATGTTGGCTGGCCAAAGAGAGATTTGTCATAGCGTAAGCTTGAAAATTCGGAAAGAAATACTCATAATCATATATCTCAACTAGAAATTTCTGAGTCTTCGTTCACTTTACCATATGTTCCTCAGAGCCTTACATTTGCGAATGTTGATGAGACTTATGCAGAAACGATATAACAATCTCTTTTCGTGTATGAAGTACCTGATGGTTAATTTGAAGTCCATAAGGTCGGCAGGCTTATACTGCGGTGCAATTTACTTGAAGAACCAGAAATGAGTCCTAAGCTTAAGAGGGGAGGAGAGGCAGTGGAAAAGGGGGCGGGGGTAGATATCATCATCAGCTACTCATGACCGTGGGATAGAGAGGGGCGTGCACATGTGTACACATTAATGGGAGCCGCACACAACTACAATGTTTCAGATTAGGTATGCCCAAAACGGCAGCTGAAATGTAGATAATTTTCACAAATAATCTTGAAGTAACAGGAAAAGAGATGGGCTACCTTGGTTTTGACGGTTGTCGGGAAATAATTGAAAAAAGTAAATTATTTTATACGAATGAAAATTTAACACAAATAAACTTGAGCGAAACACGAAATGAATGCTAAAACGCTCAAAAAGTAATCTACTCAGACGTGTATGACAGATTCGCACAATCTAACCCTCCTAGATTATATTAATTAGAGTAGCTGTTCGATTTACAATTTGTGTCTTAGAGCCAGGTATGTGTGCTAGTTAATGCGATCTAGGAAGAAACGATATACACTTGTTCAAGAAAATTTTACAATAAGTTATGTGAAGTAGTAAAGAAAACATAAACACAATTTTCCATTAAAGGAATGCGCCTTCAAGAATCGCTTGCCAGTCGCCGATTTTATTTTTGTCAAAGAAACTCAATGAGTGATCTACAGTTCATAAGAAATTTCAGGCTCATACTATGGTGTGTAATTTATTCGAGGAAATGCGATGAGTTCTAATTGCTAAATTTATGACGAATCACGTTAATACAAATTAATCTACAGAGTTATGAACTAAAAATCATGTTTATGCGCATGGAATGACTACCGATCTATCGAACATATCGCAGTTCCATGTACATTATATTCGCTGTCACGCTGCATTTTCGGAGTACAGTTTAAAATAGATCGCGGTTCTGCATGAAATGTTTCAAGTACTTATATACCACGGAGAAATTGTTCAAACTGTGCTCCTGTTCTTTACCGTTTCACGACATAATAGGTAAATTAAAAATATATATGCAGGCAGCCAACGAATAAAATTTTTAATTCATGAAAGAATGAGGGACGAATATGTTCGTAAGAAAGGAAAGATCAAAATTGGGTGTTCCTGATCAAATGAAGATATTCAGATGAAGATATTCAGTTCAAGTATTGACTGCAGTGATGCAACCTGATCGGAGGAGCAGTGGAATAAGGGGCGGGGGCGAGTGTAAAGAGCAGCAGCCGTTCATGACCATGGGATAATGATAGGCCCGCACGTATGAACACGTCAGTTTAAAATGTACACAGCCACGTTCTTGTTAGGGTGTGACGTTTTGCTTTGGCATTCTTGCGTCAAGTTTTCGAAACGCGAGTTAAAGCTTTTTCAATATTATTTAGAATTTATTTTCTTATGTTGTACAGCTGCGATATGATCTAAAAAACACTGCCGGCATCATTCCGCCTAAAAAAACAGAGCACATACATCAAGGTCTGACAATGAAATTTCCTTAAAGAGGATTTTCAGCTGATAAACATTTAGAGGGTGAAATTCTTTATTTTCCGCGAGGTATTTCACCATGGATGTAGCACCGGTTTGAAAATGTTATGAGATTATTCAAGCTCGAGATGTTGAGAGACATGGAAATTAATACATGTGGTGCAGCGGCACACAGGAACGTGAACTTATAGGTCTACAAGTTGAATTTAGGCGAGCATCTTGCACACGAGGACATCTTATGATCATTATCTCGCGCGCTGTAAATGAAGATTGATTGATTTTCCTATCGTTGATGTAAAAATAATCTGATAACTTATTACATCGAGATTTCAAGTAACAAAAAGGAGACTGTCAGTGGAGCGCCAAAACGCATAGGGTTGCCAGATGCTTCAACGCTGGCCGACAAGACTAGCTCTCGGATATGTACCAAGACTTTAAAATTCGATCGTGTTACCACAAATTCCGGTAAAGCTTAACACCTATGGATAGGTGAACAGTTCACACATCGAGTTGGAACCAAAACAGATTCACTAGAATCTGATGACCTGGTGTATGATCACAAAACGCGAGAAGTGCAGCAGGACTCACTAATTGCCTAATAATAAAGAATATATCTCATGTATCAACTTTAACACCCTCTCGTGAATACGCAGTGTAGACGTGTGTACAGGCGTAAAAGTCCCCAAGGAGCGTTGATGCCGCTAGATGATGCTAATATCTTGAATGCCGCCAGATGATGCTAGCAGCGTTGACGCGGTGAGATGACGCAAAGATCGTTGATGCCGCCAGATGACGCTAGGAGCGTTGAAGCCGCCAGACGACGTTAGCAGCGTTGATACCGCCAAATGACGCTAGGGCATCGATGTCGCCCGATGGCGCGAGGAGTGGTGATGCCGCCAGATGACGCTAGGAGCGTTGATGCAGCCAATTGACGCTAGGAGTGTTGATGTCGCCAGATGACGCTAGCAGCGTTGATATCACCAAATAACACCAGCAGCGTTGATGTCGCCAGATGACTCTAGGAGCGTTGATGTTGCCAGATGACGCTAGGAGCGTTGATGTCACCAAATGACGCTTGCAGCGTTGATGTCGCCAGATGGCGCTAGCAGCCTTGATGTCACCAAATGACGCTAGCAGCGTTGATGTGCCAGATGACGCTAGGAACGTTGATGTCACCAGATGACGCTAGGAGCGTTGATGTCTCCAGATGGCGCTAGCAGCGTCGATGCAGCCAGTTGACGCTAGGAGCGTTGATTTCGCCAGATGGCGCAAGCAGCGTTGATGTCACCAAATGACGTTAGCAGCGTTGATGTCGCCAGGTGACACTAGGAGCGTTGATGTCACCATATGACGCTAGCAGCGTTGATGTCACCAAATGACGTCGATGCCGCCAGATGACGCTAATAGCAGCGTTGATGCAGCCAGATGACGCTAAGAGCATTGATGTCGCCAGTTGACGCTAGGAGCGTTGATGTCGCCAAATGACGCTAGGAGCGTTGATGCCGCCAGTTGACGCTAGGAGCGTTGATGTCACCAGATGGCACTAGCAGCGCTGATGTCGCCAGATGGCGCTGGCAGCGTTGATGCAGCCAAATGACGCTAGGAGCCTTGATGTCATCAGATGACGCTAGCAGCGTTGATGCCGCTAGTTGACGCTAGGAGCGTTGATGTCGCCAGATGACGCTAGCAGCGTTGATGCAGCCAGATGACGCTAAGAGCGTAGATGTCACCAGATGACGCTAGCAGCGTTGATGTCACCAGTTGAGGCTAGGAGTGTTGATGTCGCCAGTTGACGCTAGGAGCGTCGATGCAGCCAGTTGACGCTAGGAGCGTTGATGTCGCCAGATGGCGCAAGCAGCGTTGATGTCACCAAATGACGTTGGCAGCGTTGATGTCGCCAGGTGACACTAGGAGCGTTGATGTCACCAAATGACGCTAGCAGCGTTGATGCCGCTAGTTGACGCTAGGAGCGTTGATGTCGCCAGATGACGCTAGCAGCGTTGATGCCGCTAGTTGACGCTAGGAGCGTTGATGTTGCCAGATGACGCTAGCAGCGTTGATGCCGCCAGATGGCGCTAGCAGCGTTGATGCAGCCAGTTGACGCTAGGAGCGTTGATGTCGCCAGATGGCGCAAGCAGCGTTGATGTCACCAAATGACGTTAGCAGCGTTGATGTCGCCAGGTGACACTAGGAGCGTTGATGTCACCAAATGACGTTAGCAGCGTTGATGTCACCAAATGACGTTGATGCCGCCAGATTACGCTAGCAGCGTTGATGCAGCCAGATGACGCTGAGGGCGTTGATGTCACCAGATGACGCTAGCAGCGTTGATGTCGCCAGTTGAGGCTAGGAGTGTTGATGTCGCCAGTTGACGCTAGGATCGTTGATGTCGCCAGATGGCGCTAGCAGTGCTGATGTCACCAAATGACGCTAGCAGCGCTGATGCCGCCAGATGACGCTGGCAGCGTTGATGCAGCCAGATGACGCTAGGAGCGTTGATGTCACCAGATGACGCTAGCAGCGTTGATGCCGCTAGTTGACGCTAGGAGCGTTGATGTCGCCAGATGACTTTAGCAGCGTTGATGCCGCTAGTTGAGGCTAGGAGTGTTGATGTCGCCAGTTGACGCTAGGAGCGTTGATGTCGCCAGATGGCGCTAGCAGTGTTGATGTCACCAAATGACGCTAGCAGCGCTGATGCCGCCAGATGACGCTGGCAGCGTTGATGCAGCCAGATGACGCTAGGAGCCTTGATGTCACCAGATGACGCTAGCAGCGTTGATGCCGCTAGTTGACGCTAGGAGCGTTGATGTCGCCAGATGACGCTAGCAGCGTTGATGCCGCTAGTTGACGCTAGGAGCTTTGATGTAGCAAGATGACGCTAGCAGCGTTGATGTCGCCAGATGGCGCTAGCAGCGTTGATGCAGCCAGTTGACGCTAGGAGCGTTGATGTCGCCAGATGGCGCAAGCAGCGTTGATGTCACCAAATGACGTTAGCAGCGTGTATGTCGCCAGGTGACACTAGGAGCGTTGATGTCACCAAATGACGCTAGCAGCGTTGATGTCACCAAATGACGTTGATGCCGCCAGATGACGCTAGCAGCGTTGATGCAGCCAGATGACGCTAAAGGCGTTGATGCAGCCAGATGACGCTAAAGGCGTTGATGTCACCAGATGACGCCGCTAGCAGCGTTGATGTCGCCAGTTGAGGCTAGGAGTGTTGATGTCGCCAGTTGACGCTAGCAGCGTTGATGCCGCTAGTTGACACAAGAAGCATTGATGCCGCCAGATGACGCTAGAAGCGTTAATATCGCCAGGTGACGCTAGGATCGTTGATGCCGCTAGCAGTGTTTATTTTAAGAGGAGTCAACACGTCAGTGGGAACTGTTTGAGATAAAAGCACTGGATGGATGACAGGGTGCATGGGGTATGGAAGGAACGAGTATCTTTGAAAATACTCTGAACAATTCACTTCTAAATATGTCAAATATTACTTCAACATTCTTTCACGAACACTGCCTAGAAGAGTCTTTCGGCTGAGCGGTTTAAAGCCCCGGTCTGCCTTTAAATGACCGCAGTATGTGGTGAGAGAAAGAAGAGCAGCGGAGTGGAGGGGGGGTGGGAAGGGCATCGGTTGAGGGTTCTTCACTGTCCTCTGTTTCGTGTTACACACAAGGGACGAGGGTGCGGAATTTTTGGTTCATGTTCAGGCATCGAGTTTTCGGACACGCGATAAAACTTTCTTCGATATTGTCCGTGAGCGGCTTTCTCACTCTTGAAATTTCTTGCGTTCATTTGTGTTCCTGCTTACGTGAAATGATTCTGATCTAGATCTAGTGTAGTTAATTCAGTTTTCAGCAGCTGCCAGTGGAACTATGAGGCACTTTATCGTGGTAAAAACACACAGCTGGATTCGGGGCTTTTCTGACACTTCTTCTGGGCCAAGTATGGCGGGTTCTTTCTAAGATTCGAATAAAAGATGACATAGGCTATTTTTTTCTAACAAAGACAGGCAGATGCCATGAGGCTCCAAAGGAAGCGAAAGGCAATTGCTCAGAGGTTTCAAAACGGTCGATTTCGATCCTCCTTTTGGCGAGAGAAGCAGTCACACTGACGTTCATGACAAAGCTGGCACTTGCGATCCACTTCTTCGTTTCAGATGCATTTTCTCTGAGTAATCCTAGCTAATCGGTCAATGGGATGACTAGTAATCGAGCAATGCACAATTCAAACCTTGTAACTGGGTTAAAAAAACAATTAAGGTCAATATGTTTATTGTGATTGCAAAACTAATTCATTGGGGACAATACAATTTCAAAACATAGGAACTACCGATAGTACAGCTGAGTTTTTCGTCGAGACTTCAGATAGAAATGAAAAACAGGATACAGTGACGCATGAAGCTACCATTATTTGGAATACATATTGTGGTTCTTTGAAAAAATTAAACTGCTTCATCACAGCATGAATCGTTTGAAACTCCAAAGTTGATTTATTTTCGTAGAACTAGAAAAAAAATGGATCTTCAGGGAAGGATATCATTTTTCCATTAATTTCCTAAACAAATGGGGTCACTGCCTCCGATCTTCAGTTGAAGAGAGGACTGACAGAAGTTCAATCGGTTGGGAGAGCTTTACTTTCAATGGTATTTCGTACAGAACCGTTTTCAATATAGTTTGGGACAGCAACGCTGTTGTGCCACGAATTTATTTATTTTGGACACGAAAGGCCATTGTTCTATCCCTAAAAGAGTGTTTCGCTCATAGAGCTTTACCTTCAAAGGTCATCAAACATGGTAAGGCCACTGTACAGTGGCCTCACCATGTCCAAAATAAATAAGTTCATGACACCACAACGTTTCTGTCTTAAACTAATTTTCAGAATGGGACCATTTGCGTAATACCCTTGAAGGTAAAGCTTTCTTAACAGGGGTATATCATCAAATAACCACAAAAAATGTTTATCAACGATTTGTAAATTGCCATACAACTAATAGGAGTATTCAAATATTGTATTTATGCCAAAATACAACTATTAGGCCAAGCACATTTAACGACAATGTCGATGATATGACCGGACTAGACTAGAACATTGCAAGCAGCTCAACGACTTTATCGCGAACGGAAAATTTACAGCGTAATAACCTGTAAATGTGGCAAGAGCAGAAATGATTGCAAGTGTTTCTTAAATGTTGGTTGACCATTGCACTGTTTCACGAAAGCCGGCAAGGAATTAATGAAACTTTTCGAGCGGAAGTTAAATTAATGTTACCAATTAGCTTAAGTAAAGAGAGGGGCTCTAAATGTATTCAGGGAATTGAACTTGGATGGTATATACAGCTTGAAAAATATATATTCTAGTTCAGGAACTTCTCTATTCCTATTCTTTAAGATCCTGGAACAGTCTAGTATAAAACAAATATATGTATATGTCCACGAGAGTTAACGAATTATAATGGATGAAGGCATCAGTGTCACGCGACACGAAAAACCAACCGACGTCACGATTTTTAATAGCCTTCAGTCATGATGCTTCAGTTATGCCAGCATTTCCCAGCTCCTCCGCCCCTAAGACCAGGTTGGGGTACCAAGCTAAATTAGAGCCTAAGCAGGACGCGCCGGGGAGAACCGAAGACATTTTAAAAACTATGCTTAGAGGTATTCTGCTTCTCATTGCATCAATATGTTTCTTGAACTGGAATTTATCGCCAAGGTAAAAACCGAGATTTTTTGAGGGGACTCTCCTGAGATTTCCCACCGCTAATCTCGACTCTCTGTTGAGCATCGATTGAAGAATCTGCAATTAGCATGTGACACGTTTTATCGACATTCAATGAGGGCCTGATAGCAATGAGCTACCTATCGATGGGCATCAATTCTCATCAACATCATAATTCAAGGTTGGACATTAAAAAAGGAACATCGTTGACTTATGTTCACGATTAAGGATACTAAAAGTGCGGTGTATATCATTGACCTAACGAGAAACAACAACGGATTGGCGCTAATGTAGACAGTTTGTTGACGGAAGGACAACCGGGGAGAAAAACCTTTGTTTGTTATGCCTCTGAATCCAACGAGGTGGATTTTAGCCAGGAGAATGGGGTGATTTACTTTGTCGAACGTCTTCGAGAAATCAAGGCGCATTACGAGTATTGTTTTTGCATCATATCAGTCAAGAATAAGTGAAATTTTAATATTCATGAACCACAGCAACGGTATTTTATTTCGATCAAAATCCGATTAGCTGCGTTCTGTTATTTTCTGTTATTTCTTTAGCTTAATAGCCGGAAAAACGTTGGGTTTTAATTTGATTTGAAATTATAAAAAAGAGTTCGACTGGTACAAATGGCTTGCAACGGGTTCAGAAATCATGATTCTCTGGGCGAAATTTGAAGAAACATGGAAGTGAATATTTATTAAGGCAGTTATCGTAAACAAATTACTGGAGTACAGCTTACCCCAACAGCTATAATTGCTTGCTAATATGACACGGAACTTCAGACAGAGCGGGGGCCATTTTTTGGAATTTAGCTTATTGAAACAGCATCTAATTGGCCGAAGTGCTAGCAGCAGAAAAGGGAAATGGAATAGGTTAACTCATCGAATCATTTGAGGACTGTTGGGGAGGAGAAATTTGGGCGTCCACTATTGTTTCTAGGGTTTGTCTTGACTAATTTGTTTCTGATTGCGAGGAACAACCAGGGAGAGCTGTGATTCAAAGGAAAATCAGAACCATAGAAGTTAATGAAGAACACATACAATATTTTTCATTTACTGTGTAACGGACAAATATCGGGGTAAATGATTGTCATCCATGACACATCTACAATTTTCTGCTATGTCAACTACTGTAGCTGTAGTGTACAGGGTCATATTTGGTGCCTGATGTTCAATATGCTTTCATTCCAGGATTTCAAAAAGTGTTTTATCACCTATTTTACCATTTCCTTCAGTGATATTTGTAATCAGCAATTGCGTTTACTCCTGCTCCCCCTTTCTAAGAAGTGCGGTTACTTCCGAACTCAACTTGCATATGCTTTTACTTTGCATCAAACAGTTCCAATTATTATTTTACTTATCATTATAGCGCGTAATATTTATACGGAAGCACTACCAATCTGTTGACTGAAGCAGCAGAGTATCATAAATCATATACTTTATTTAATGGTTCCCAATTATTAATATAGAACACAGAGCATACCTCTGTTTATTTTTTGCACTATCAAATTTTTTTGGGGAAGTGGGATTACATTGAAATATTTATTTAGAGAGATAAAAATAACTGGTTTGTAATTTTAATTAATGTATTGGCCTACAGATCTTTATTACACGGATATAGGGCTCTAATAGCAGAGATAATCACCGTGTGGTGCGTTTGCCAGGACTCGAACATGCCACACTGAAACAAGCAGGACACACTTGCCAGTAATACTTCAGTTTATTTTGACAGTCCCATTGAGAAGTAGAGTTCAATGAGTAGGTTGATATCTTCAGGAAACAATTAACCATCGAAACCAGAGCTCGTTATCCCCGACACTGCCATTCGGAGGTGATCGCTGTGCACTGATTCGATGTTATGAAGAATTTATTCCGTAAAGAATCCAATGTGCTTTATGACAAAAATGTTCTTCAGTCATTTCTACAATAGCGAAATTGGTTTTACAATTCATTACAATCAAATTTATTCCACAGAAAATATTCGAAATTTCCATCACTCTTTTCACTCATTAGCAAATAGGAACTGATAATGTTTGAATGTACGTCAACTGAACTGTAATAAATTTGAAGAAAATGTACTGTCTTTCTTCATTTTCTAAGCGCAGACTCCGATATACTTTTTGTGGCACTAGTTCAACAAATATGAATATCTTTTCATGTCCGTAGACAACTGTCAATGAACGGGAGTTGTTATGATTCACTCAATAGTGTGCAGTCAACGGCCAGCGGTCAACAGAGGAGGTTTATGCTTCACTCAATGGTGTGCTCAGTCAGCGGCCTGCGGTCAACAGAGGAGGTTTATGCTTCACTCAATGGTGTGCTCCGTTTACGGTCAGCGGTCAACAGAGGAGGTTTATGCTTCACTCAATGGTGTGCTCCGTTTACGGTCAGCGGTCACCAGAGGTGGTTTATGCTTCACTAAATGGTGTGCTCCGTTTACGGTCAGCGGTCAACAGACGAGGTTTATGTTTCACTCTATGGTGGGCTCCGTTTACGGTCAGCGGTCAACAGAAGAGGTTTAACGTTTCACGCAATGGTGTTCTCAGTCAGCGGTCAACAGAGGAGATTTATGCTTCACTCAATGGTGTGCTCAGTCAGCGGCCAGCGGTCAACAGAGGAGGTTTATGCTACACTCAATGGTGTGCTCAGTCAGCGGCCAGCGGTCAACAGAGGAGGTTTATGCTTAACTCAATGGTGTGATCAGTCAGCGGCCAGCGGTCAACAGAGGAGGTTTATGCTTCACTCAACGGTGTGCTCCGTCTACGGTCAGCGGTCAACAGAGGAGGTTTATGCTTCACTCAATGGTGTGCTCCGTCTACGGCCAGCGGTCAACAGACGAGGTTTATGTTTCACTCTATGGTGTGCTCCGTTTACGGTCAACAGAGGAGGTTTATGCTTAACTCAATAGTGTGCTCAGTCAGCGGCCAGCGACCAACAGAGGAGGTTTATGCTTAACTCAATAGTGTGCTCAGTCAGCGACCAACAGAGGAGGTTTATGCTTCACTCAATAGTGTGCAGTCAACGGCAAGCGGTCAACAGAGGAGGTTAATGCTCCACTCAACGGTGTGCTCCGTCTACGGTCAGCGGTCAACAAAGGAGGTTTATGCTTCACTCAATGGTGTGCTCCGTCTACGGTCAGCGGTCAACAGAGGAGGTTTATGTTTCACTCTATGGTGTGCTCCGTTTACGGTCAGCGGTCAACAGAGGAGGTTTATGCTTCACTCAACGGTGTGCTCCGTTTACGGTCAGCGGTCAACAGAGGAGGTTTATGCTTCTCTCAATGGTGTGCTCCGTCTACGGTCAGCGGTCAACGCTTCTTTTATCGAAATTCAGTTTTTTCTACATTAGGCCTAACATTAAATCCATGAGATACTCGTGTTAATGTAACATTTCTAAAATGAATAGTTCAGTGTTTATTTGAAGTTTATTTTACGTGTCTATAAAGGCAATGTTCTTTTGAAAATTTGTTTGACTGCGTATTGTTTGTATGAAATAGAAATATCTTGCTGCAAATAATAAACTGGTGCAGAAAGTGTTGCACTTTATTTTCCATCACGTTGCTCTCTTTTTTTCCATCTCGTCAACGGATTTCACCTTTAAATTGATGAACAAACTGCATGGGAAGTACAGTCGCACGCATAAATTAATCTACACTTCACTCTCCGTGAACATAAAACATTATATATACATTATCAGATTGGAGTCAAGGCTGTTTGACAATTTTGTATCACCAATATGAAAGCATATTTGATCCAATTACAGAATTCACGTCACAAATTAAGTAAGTAAGAGTAAGAGTATGAATAAGAGTTTACCTTATCGCTATATATTTGGCTAGGGATTTTCAATATACTGATTGTATATTCCATCAAAAGTAACCAGATATATAGGTGATACCTTCCAATGCCTGTTGAATGTAAATAATATTATTACACAAAGAAACAATCAAATGTCGTGCTGATTTCCTCCACATCTAATCTCTCTGATCTGCGAAGGACGAACGTCCCGGCGGGAATAACATGATACAGACACTCCAACAAACTTGCAAGAAGAGTTTCTGATCAAAACTGATGACTGTTCCCGGGGCACAAAGTTCGAGACGTCAGCAAATGAGACAAACTTTCATGTTTGCCCAAGAGAAAATGACAAGATATTATTCCTCTTTTGGGCGCGCCTGCATCAGCACAGAGTTTAGCTGTTATTTCTTAAGATACGGCAATTGTTTCAACCAGTTATCAGAGCGACAAAGTTCAACGATAACCACATTAAAAATAAATACGAACGGGATTATAAACTAAACGGGAATTAATTCATTAAATAACTCAGTGCAATCCTCGAGGGGAACCGTTCTTATTATTATATTAATTCCAGTCCTTCCACAGAAGTTACGACACTAGTTTATTTGGCTAACAATTCTTTCTTATTCGATTCTCATAAGTCGCTGACCTTATTCTAAGGTATACGAAAATAAGTAGCTGACCTTATTCTAAGGTATGAACATGAAGTCAACATCCGTTGCCGGATTGGAAAAGAGCTTTGATACACTTATTTGGAAAAAAAAAATCAACTATTGGCGGTGTTCTGAAACGTGACTAGGTCTCGATTATTTCCGAACGAAGCCTGTCAGAAACTGTAGAACGATCAGTTTTCGAAACAGTTTCATGTTCGATATATGTCCGACAAACGGCTTGGAAGGACAAGGCATTTTCCTACGTTGTTGGAACAAAAATGAACTCCATTGTTTTCGCAAATTTGTATGCACAAATAATACAGAAACCGCATCATCATCCTAACGCAGTTCCTGTGAATAATGTACCTATTTCGGGTTAGCCCGTTTGAGCACAGCCCAAACGCTATTAATTGGTATATATATATATATATAT
>SDVV010007351.1:0-17834 GCA_016164225.1 Gammarus roeselii
TATATACTTGTATATACTTATTAACTGACATCCTCATTGCAGAGAGGGCTCAATCGAAACGCAAAAATTCTGTATTTGTGGAGTCGATGGTACATGGTACCACACGTCCTTAGGTGCTGCTGATCGTCGGCGAGAATCCCGGTGATATCAAAAGAAATTATAATCACTACAATGACAAACAATATGAGTAGAAATTGTGCATTTTTGCGTGAAATCTATGTCAAAATGTACACTCTCTAACCTACATCAAACGCGAACAGCGAATCGTGTCATTGCCAGTCTTTAACGCAAACATCAGCTATTAGCAGTCGCCTTCATAATGGCAAGACGGGCACTAAACTGACAGAATTCTGCATCAGTTTCCACTCTACCCATCGAGCCTAACTCCATAGCAATAGTTAGTTCATCGTCTGACCGTCCGAAACTAAATTTCTTCAAAGAGTATTTGATATTAGTTTGAAAAACCTAACCCTCCTTCGTACCGGTCAGGGGTTCTTAAAATTTATGGTCATGATCGTATCTTGGCACTGATCTGTACATTTCCCGTTCCTGCGTAGTGAAGACCGAGCAAAACGGAATTTACTGATTTTTGCGCTATTTGAACCAAACGTTTTGTTTACCTTCAGTGGTTTTTCAGCCTCCACCCACCGTTGTCCTTCGACCACGTCCAATTTATTCTTTCTTTATGCGTACGTAATCCCGGCCTTTTTCCCAACTTTCCTTCTTTCCGCACATCCCGCACTCCCTCTCTCCCTCACAGCGCAGGCGGCGGTATAACGTCACCCCCATTTTTTGCCTGCGGAGCTGTGTTCGGAGCAGCAGCAAAAGTAGCGGCAGCTCCTTATCCGGTCCGGCACTCTGGGCCTGTCTTAAGTGGGGGCCGCTTCCGCTGCTATTCGCTGTTGGAGGAGGGACCAGTGCTCAAGAGGGACTCTTTGGCGCTAAAAAAGACCGCCAGCAAAAGGGATCGCAACCGACGGGGCTGACGGGTGAAGTGGCACGGCCTGCTTTTAGCTTCAAAAAGACCGGGGTGGTGAAGAGGAACCGGGGTCGCGGGATTGTGAGACTTGTTGACTATGTATTTAGTCTGAAAAGGAACGTTCATATTTTTTACTAGGAAAGTCATACTGTACTTGGTCTCAAAATTAAGAAACGTCAGGTGCTCGAAAAATAACTCTGCACATTGTTAAAAAAACTTCTGCCAAGAAAGGGGGCGAGACAGTTGTTGTTTCTGTCTTCCGGCGGCACCTATCGGATGAAACCAGGATCTCGCAGGTAGGCTACACACCCTTATGTAGTTAATGTTGCGTCAGTGTCTGCTGTCTGACCAGAATGAAATAGTTTTCCACAAGCTGAGTATGTATTTGGAGAGCGACATGCGAAGCCGCTGGAAAGTGTTGAGTGAGGGTTGGCAGTGCACGCTATAAAGTTCAACCTCTGGGGTCTTCAGTTAAAGTTTTGAATGATGCGCACTGGAGGAGGAATCCTTTACTGTAGGTGTTGCATGGAAAGACCCACCCCCAAAGTGACAGATGTTATTCGTTTGGTATTCACAGTGCATGTGTGGACTTGGAATTAGCTTCATGTTAATGGCGAGGAGTAATAAGAGGCACATGAAAGTTTTGTGCTGTTTTAAGGCACAGTCCTTGTAAAGGACTGTGCCAAAGATAACTCGTCGATAATTTCCGATTGGGTCGAGAAAGACCCCACTTCTGTCGACCAACATGGTCCCCTAGACCATGGGCGTGAGTCTACGGCGCTGATCTTCCAAGAGCGATTCGTCCAGAACGGTTGGGGTCCAACTTCCAGTGAATGCGATCCGGTTGGCCCATCAGGGCCGAGGGTATCTCCAGCTATTCGGTAGCGGCCACTGGAGCTGGGCAGAGAGCCACGAAATTAAGAGTCAAGGAGCTACGTATCTCGGAGGAATACGTGCCTGCATTTTCAACATAAGCAATCACAAATAGAAGAAACTTCAGGACACTGGCGTTGAAATGAACAAATCAGAGATTCAGGTAGTGGTTTTTATCGTAAAAGAATAGTCGACCGAATTGCCCAACGTTGATGGACACTAAGAGTGGAGTGGGTCTACACTGGTCGTCAAGAAGATTTCCAAGGAAGGGTCTACATGATAAAAAAATGAATAAATTCTGCTACAATTTTATATAAATGCTATTTACTCGTTCATCGAACACTAAGTGACCTTTCAAGACATTCAATGCATTTGTTCATTTTGATAAGGGAAACTGCTGAGTACTTGAGAAGATACCTGATGTTTACTTGGATACTTACTAGGAGACTTGAAGTTTCTTCGCTATTCACAGCAGGTCACTGCGTGGCTGCCACCTGGCCCACATCCGTGGGGTACTCTTCACTTGTGCTGCGGCACCAGCATTTGCATGTTGTAGCCACATTCGCCAGTCGGATCCCGGCTTGGCGTCGCGGTTAGGCAGGGAGTTGTCCCACAGTGAGGGTATCCATTAATTTGGGATCGATCTGGAACACAGCTGAGGTATTTGTCCAGTCGGCTCTTAAACCTCAAAATGTTTGCTGTAGCTGACAATTGTGGCACCTGTTTGCTCTCACGTATTTCAAATGGCATTCGGTTGAATAACCGAGGTGCCCGGCACCAACAGATGTTTAATGCAACTGTTTGCATCGCTTTGCCGCCCGTCAGTTTTCGCACTTTGAAGCATCACATCCTGCCAATTCTTGCCTGGTTTCTCATGGTCATCTTTGTTACAATTGTATCGTTGACACTGACAGCGTAGCTTTCCAGAATTTTCCAAACGTTTATGACCATAAATCTTTTAAAACGTCTTTGGATTGTGTACAGCCTCAAGGCGTTTAATTTGTCAAAATAGTTCAATTCCTTTACCTCCGTAATATTAGAGTTGAAGCTTCTTTGCACTGCTTCAAGTTTATTCAGAATTTTCTGTTTATGTGGGATCCAGAGAGGGGAGCAATAGTCAATGACTGGTTGGATTAGTTGTTTCCAAAGAGTCAACATTGTTCTTTTATCTCTAGCCAGAAAGGTTTTCATGGCCCAGGAACACAGTCTTCTGCCAATAGCCTCAACCTTTACAATTTGTTCATGGAAAGAAACATTGTTTTGCATTAGAACGCCTAGATCACGCAGGCTTTCTTTTACTTCTATAACACTGTTATAGCTAGAATTATATGATGCTTCGGTTTTTAGGTCAGATTTTTTTCCATACCTCACTGATTTCAATTTAGATTCGTTAAATTGCATATTGTGTTCACCAGCCCACTTGGAGATTTCTTTCAGATCAGTTTGAACCTTTTCTACATCACTCAAGTCATTGACAATGCCTAGTACTCTGGTATCATCTGCAAAGCAAGAGATTGATGTATGTGACCAGCTTTGGCCCAGATCATTGGCCAATATTAGAAGAAGCAGAGGTCCAAGCACAGTGCCTTGTGGGACCCCACTAAGGACTTCCACTGGTGCGGAGGTTTCTCCATTCACCACCACACTTTGAGTTCTGCCTTTCAGAAAGATTTTGATCCATTTGTAAACATTCCCCTGCATACCGGCGTTATATAATTTTGATAACATAGAACTGTGATCGACTTTGTCAAAGTCCTTGGCAAAATCAATATAAGTTACATCCGCATTTGATTCATCACACAATGCATTCATTATTTCGTCATAGTGCTCCAGCAGTTGGGTCTACTTGCTCCTCTTAGTTCTGAAACCATGTTGCTTGGAGTTGAACCATTTATATTTCAAGAAAGTTCACTATTCGTTCTTTCATTACTTTTTCAAATATTTTGACTACATGTGATGTCAAAGAAATTGGTCTGTAATTTGAGGGGCTTGTGAGGCTACCTCCTTTTGCTAGCGGGAAGAAGGCGGCATGTTTCATGATCTGTGTGATATCGGAAGTGTCCAAAGACTTCTGCCACAACATTTGTAGGGGTCTTGACAATACCTGTTTGCATTGTTTCAATAGAACAGCTGGGATTTCGTCTGGTCCGGATGCAATATTGCTACCTATGTCATCAATAGCTTTTGTAATTTCAGAGATGTCAATGTTAAGATCAGTCAATGGAAATTCAGAGGCAATTTCAGGATTTGTATGAGTAAGCATTGGGATACTAAATACATGTCGGTAATTCTCACTCAAAAACTTGCTCATCGCTTTGTTCCCATCTACCAGTTGAACGGATTCATCAAATGATGGGCCAATTTTAGTTTTAGAGGTTGAAAATTTGGCTGCATATTGAAAGAAAACGTGGAACTTATATAATTTTTTCAATAGCTTTCTTATCATTTTCTCTTCTCTCACGATCATGTGAACCATTTATCCGCTTTTCAATCAAGTTGATAGCTTCTTCTTGTTCTAGACGTCTAAAAGGGTTTACTTCGTTGCAAAGTTTGTTCTGTTAATTGCTCGCTTTTTCATGAGCAATTTCCTTTCTGAATAATACTTGCTTCTTTTGGGAATTTTTCTTTTTATTGGCACATGTAGTACACACACCTGCAACAATAGATCATCAAAGTTATTCTTTGCTTCCTCCACACTGTTTGCCTGATCAATAAGTTGTTTCCAATCAATATTGGACAGAGATTTGTTTATATTTACCCAATTTATATCTGCACTAAAGAAGTTCAGTTGCCGGAAAGTCATGTTCCCGGAGAAGATTATATTTACTGTGTTCCTTCTCAGAAGGTCAGCATCTAGACTTATTTCAATCACATTATGATCTGATAGTGCAGTTTTAGTTATTTTAATGTTTTTTATATACTCAACTGAGTTAAAAAACACAAGATCCAAGATCTTTTATTTGGTGTTAGCGTTTCAATAATTTGGGTAGGAAAATATCTATCTACTAATTTGAACAGTGTTTCAGCTTGATTTGTTGCAGCTTCGTTGTTACATTTGCCAATGATATAGCTACCAGGTGCCGCCGCTTGATCATTATTTAACCATTTGATGAATGGAAAATTGACGTCACCACAGAGGAAGATTTTAAATTCAGTCTGTTCAATGTTCGACAGGTACGTCTGTAAGATTCCGAGCACAACTTCAAATTGTACAAACTCGCAGTTTGGTGGTCTATACACTATAATTATTATGGTTTTCAGCTTCTGAACTTTAACAGCAAGACACTCGCAGTAATCATTGGAAAACTTCAACTCATCGCAGCTTCCAAGACATTCTTTCACAAAGCCTCCAACACCACCACATTTCCTATTTGTGTGGTCACTTCTGAAAAAGGTGCAATTTTCATTATAGAGCTCAGCTGATTTAACATTTTCATTTAGGTGTGTCGCAGCCAAACCAATAAAGAGTGAATCATTATCAGATAGAATATTTTGGATCAACTTTATTTTGCCATATTGGCAGGTGTAATGGAGGCCTTGTAAATGTAAGAGGTGACACATTTTCAATTAGTTTTGGTTGAATGTATTTTCGAGAGAGTGATTCTTCTATTGACTCAGTGTTGGCAGCTCTCTCACCAGTGGGAACTTTGGTTTGAAAGGGCGAAGTAGGAAACTCTCCAGAGTTTCTAAAAAATATTTTTTCATCTGTGACTGGTCAACACTGCAGTGGTGATGGCCATATACCGCTACAGATGGACTCACGCGGGCATCACCAAGAGGGCATCCGCCATCACAGGTAGGCCTGTACTGGTCACTGTAACGAGGGTGACTTCCCATGCATGCCGCGAGAGGAACCCATTGGGCACGGTTATGGAAGCGCGTGTCGTGTAATCGAGGCTGTTGTTTGACCCAACCTCTTTGGCCAACGGGGTTTATGTTTGGGTGTTGTTGTGTGTTGCCATGATGGGCATTTTCTTGTCTGCTGGCTGCAGTAGTTACATCTTGCTGGGGCTCCAGTGGTTTTCTTGTTTTTCTAATATGCAGCCACTCACACTTTTTTTTTGGGGCATTGCATATGACGATATGAGTCATTACACACCCTTGGATGGAATTTTAGAGTTCATCCCTTTTGCAACCATACGTTTCCAATTCCATGAACTTATTGCAACATTTTGGGTGGGTAAAACCACATCCATTCCCTGACACTCCATACTTGCACTTTTTTTTTTTACATAAAATGTGCAGTATTTCAGGCTTATCACTGTCGGTACTAGTTTTTGTTTGTGCCCTCCTGGGCCACGTTCATTTTCTTGATCACTATTACGGTTTTTATTTGACCCAGGCTCACAAGCTGGGCGTACAGAGAGCAGGATTGTTGTTATGGACTGTGCAACTTTGGGTGTAGCTATTTATACACACAGCAACGCTGAATATAGAAAACTCAGTAAGTCTCCATGGAGATGAGCCTCTGAATGCAGCGAAGTGGACTTACCGATCAAAATAACTATTCAAATACCGCAAAAAAAGCCCCCATGCAGAGATCGAGGCTGCTTTCCAGCCAGATAACAAATATCTTGAATGTAACAACATAATTGTCATACAAACCAGGAACAGAAATCAGTGTAGATACACGCATTAATTAATCAAATTGAAACATGAAAGGAACCCTCAGAACGTGGAAATGCTGGTCTGTATGAAAGGTTAACTTTAGTTAAAAAAACAATGAAAGAAAAGCTAACGGCTTTGCTAGTGTGTTTGAAGTAGCCTAAATTTACAAGATAATGTAGAATTTGAAATAATTCCAACCGAGAAAATGTATGGGGGTTTGTAATCTGGAAAAGACCTACGAAGCTGTGATACGTACTGATGAAAAAAATGAGGAAAAACGGGATGTGAATGGAATAGGTATCAGAAGATTCTTATTGCATTATCATCGTTAGATAGCTTACCCATTCTCAGCTCTTTCTCTCATCTAAAGTGGAAGTAACACGTGCACGTCATTCCCATACTTTCAGTTGGCATCATGTGACGGGGCTAGACAGAGTCTTGATCGTCTGATTTGACCAGAAGTTCAGGTAAAGACGGATTTCCGAATATCTCGGGAGAGGCTGGCCGACGCCAAGTTGCACCTCACACTCCTCTCATGTACCATCATGTACCAAAACTTGTTCCTTAAACGAGAAAAGTTCCAAACAGGAGCCGATAATACACACTTCGGGTCAGGAGTGAGGTCAGGGAGCACCGTCAGAAGCAAATCAGACAGGGAGTCCTCCACTGAAGAGACGAAAAGTTTATGCCACCGTTTCCCTCCATCTGCTTCAGCCGGCAAACAGTTCCGTAGTATATTTCCACAGCAACCAAGCTTCGCATCTCCTCAGGCTTCCACAAAAATCACATTCCCATTTACACTTAATTAAACAACTCCTAGAGCAAAGAGAAGCAGCCCGAGCCCTAGATCCTTCTGACCATTTAATCTTCCAACGCCTGCAAAAATGGGAAACAAACTTTACAGTTCCAACACAAAACAGCCCCAAGCAGTTCGGTTCCCTCCTCCAACCTTTCTTTGGCAAAAAACACTCCTTTCCCCCCTCCAAATTAACTGAGCAAAATTCGCCACAAGCCTCTCACAAGCCATTGCGATATAGCTGAGGGTTTCAATAAGAAAATTCACCTCTCCTACTACACATGGTCACATTAAAGACACTCGCCAACTCATCCGCAACATTTGTCCTTCCCACCCGCTATATTTAACCAAGACCTTTTCTCGCCAGGACACGACTCTGAAGCAGTCAGAACCGTTTCAAACTCCAATGCACCAGGTTCAGAGAGTTTAACAGGCCTCCACCTCAAACACCTCGGACCATCTGGTACCTCATATTTTACCTCTCTCCTAAACCTCTCCCTCAACTACTTAAGAATTACAGTCATCCGGAGTAAAACCTTATTTTTTCCCGTCCTGAAACAAGGAAAACCATCCGAACTTATCAAATCATACCGGACCATCTCCCTCCTCAGTCACATTATCAAAACACTGGAACGCATTCTTCTGCCCTTTGTCTCCAAAGCTTTTACCCACTCAGACTCCCAAAACGGTTTTCGCCTACTCCGCCCCGCTACAAAAACTCTTTTACCTTAGGTCATCGACATCGTCACTGGCCTCATGAACGCAAGCCTCTAAGCATAATCATAGCTATCGCAATTGCCAATTTTAAAGTCTTCGACACAGGAGATAAGACTCCTTCTCCACATGATCACAAACACTCGTCTTCCACAAAATTCATCCACTGGTTGGTTACCCACCTACTAACGAGGCCTCACATCCACATGCTCCTTCAGAGACCACATTTAGGTGTTCTGCAGAGCTCGGTGATTTCTCCTGTTCTTTTCAACTTTATAGTGTCTGATTTCCCTCATTTTCTCTCCCCGCTTCTGTTTTTTGTATGAAGTCGACTTTACGATCGAAACATCTGGACCCTTTATTCTACCCTGGTTAATACATTTTACTTTAATGAGGACGACCAAACCTAGGCAAATTACTATGGCTCCCTCCAAGTCTCCCTCCTCCTTCTTAATTTATGATATTCACCATTTCAGCTAACATCCGGACCTCCTCTCTGAAAACTCCCTCATCGCACTTATCCGCACACCCAAAATCTTAGGGGGAATCTTGGACCTCTACTTTACCTTCTGTCCACATATCTCCAAAATAGCCTTTAGAGCAACAGGCTGAATACACGAAATGAAGGGACTTGTTAGGACAAGCCGGGCCATTATAAGGAGATCCAGGTTGTCGGCTAACGCGTTCTCGTCCGTCTTCTTTTCACTTATGCCGCTCCAATCTGATTCACTCGGATCTCCTCCACTTTTTTCCGTAAACTTCAAACCCTACAGAACAATTTTCTCAGACTCTACACTGGCTCCCACAAAATTACCTCGATTGACCACCTCCACACAGAAGCCAACATCTTCACCCGTTCCCTCGCACCTCGCTCTCCTCTGCTCTTATCTCTAGGCAAGTGCCTTCTACCCCCACAATCCATCTTTCCTTGTCGGCTCACCCTTGGTCGTCTCTTCCCACCGTCTCCTGTTTTCTTGTTTTCCTCCCACCGTCTCCTGCTCCTGCGAGATGGAGTTATCCGTCCGGACAGGTACAGATCCCTAATCAAATCGCTTTGCACTGACTCAGTGAAATAGCAAGCCAGCTTCTCTAACACACCTTACAAAAAATCGGACGCCAACCTACATAACTTCGCTTCCGAATCTACGACTAGTGCAGTATCATCCGCAAATAACAACATAATCGCTCATATGATCCTAACAACTCCGCTCATATGGTCCTAACTACTGCAAACCACGACCCAATACACTCGTGTCCTCCTCCCTGATCACGCTATTCATGTAGAGATTGAACAGCCAGGGAGACAACGCCATCTTGCCTCAGTCCCACTGTCACTGGGAATCGAGCACTCTTCTCGTTCTCCACTCGGTAACAGGCTCCGCGTAGCAACTCAATTACAAATTCCCGCCTACTCCATACTAACGCAACACTCATCACAATGCCTCCTTGTCGACTCTATCGCAGGCTATTTCCAGATCCATGAGAGCCAAGAACACATAGTTCGTTTTGTAAGGTACTTTTCCAAGACGTGTCGCACTGGAAGAATTTGATCTGTATACCTTCGACCACTCCTAAAGCAGGAAGTGGCGGTGGGTTAGTTGAGCCTGTTGCGACACGGGTTGCGTCGCTGGTCTAGGAACTATGGCGGAACCAATGGACGCACAGTACAGGAGCCGCCTAGGGGGATAGTGATGTTGTGTTTTTTCCTGGCAGTTATTGCATTGCCTCCCGTGTAGCACATTTTTATTGTTGTGGTAGGAGAGACCGTTACGGATTGGAAGAAAGTCTGGGTGAATATGGAGAGTGGTGGAGATGTTATTAGAAGTGCGGGTGTTGAGTGATCAAGGTGGAGAAATGTCTTATCATCTACCGATGAAAACTAGTTAGAGTAAAGCAGGGGTGGTAGAGGAAATGAAGAGGAAAGAACTCAATTAAATGTGGCAAGCAGAGGTGAGGCGTTACATAAGGTTTTGATGTAGGAATGTTAGAGTTTGAGGGCAGAACAATGTTAGAGGGCATTACGTGAGAAATGCTGATGAGGAACGAGAGACATTTATAGATGCGGTGTTGAGATGTGTGAGAAATGAGTCGTGCGTGTGCCGTGCCAAGTGGCGGGGTTGGTGGCGTACGTAGGATGTTTTTTACTACAAAAAAGATGCAGAGGCGGTGTAGGTGATGGTAGCAGGGCAAGCTCCTGGTTTGGATGGCATTAAGGCGGGTTGAAGTAATTAAGGCGGGTTGTAGTAATGGCATGCGAATTGTTAGTGAGGCAACTCAATTTGCGTGTTGTGTCGCGGGCGTGGGGCTGATTGAGTGGTGCAGTTCTGGTATTGCTCCGCTGCTTAAAGACAAAGGAGATAAAAACGAATTCTGCAACTCTTGGAATATTAGTTTTTGTGTGGAGAGTGAGTAGCAATGGAGATTTCTATTCAGAAATCATTCAGACGGACCTGCAGAAAATACTAAAATACTAGCAATGAAAAATTGAAGCAGAAATAAAATAGTTTTGGTTTAGCAAATTTTCTGTCCCGACATTGCATCCGATTTGCCTTTGCTTTGATGTTCCTGAATGTAAATCACGACTCGAGCAATGTGCTCTATGATAAAATTCCAATGCCAATCCTCTCTGCCCGTGCACTGCGTAGACGGTGGATATATACACATTTAAGAGCGGGATGCTTAATAGAATTAGAGAGCAATTTATTTATTGGATTAAGACCCAGAAGAAAATCTGGAAATTATCAAACACTACTGTATTGTCCTATTAATGGCAGCCTCACCGGCGGTAATCGACGCTGATCTATTGAATGCTGTTCTATTAATATGAAGCAGCAGAAGAGAGAATTTTCGTTTGTAATTATTTTGTACTATGTGGTATTAAACCTAGACCCTCAAACGATTGCTTAAGATTGAAGAAACTAAACATCGACATGTTAAATAACATATTAAAAATAGATCGGGATTCACGATATACTCCTTGAAACGCTTCAACATAAATGGTCACACTTTCACATCTGTTATTCTATTACCCCTGTTGAGATCTGCATCTGAAGAAGCTGTATCTCAAGCAACCCTATTTTTTTAGTCTAACGTAAGTTATCTGCTTCTTGTTCGTATTCCTAAGAAGCGGCAGCAGCATACAAATCGCTTCATTATGAGGAGCAGTGCTGTCGCCGGGCCGCTCTAGTTGCATGCAACATGCCATTCATCAACATACGTGATCTCGAGAGAAAATTGGATCTTCCTACAAAGTTTATCGCATTCGTAGCGCTCGGTTCTGAGGCACCCCTTAGGGTAGACCGAGGTGAATAGTTTGGGAGGGAGGCCCGCACAAATCTCGGAGGATGTTGTACATGATACATAATTGAGTGAGCACTTGATGGAAAAGGAAAAATACGGAGATGTGCGTAAGTCTGGAGATGTATCTACGGATGACTGAACATTACTTGCATAAAAAATATATATAGAATTGATTCAAATCTTATGTTGACCATTTTCAGTGAAGTGTTTAAATTGAACAAGGGAAGCTGGCCATAGCCCTTCGCTCTGTACTTTTGACTATGCTTTCGAAGGCAAGGCAACAAACACAACTCTCATTTATTCTCATTATCCTAATTTGTCATTGTAAGGTTCTAGAGTGAAAGATGGGCTAGGCCAGCGCATTCCTTGCGTTTAATTCAATTAGGCGAATTAAAATGCGACTTGTGAGGTACAGTGCATAACGGGACTTTTCAAGTATAGAGATGCGTAATGTGGGTAGGAATAAACATAATAGCATTCAATGTCTTTGATTGACATGCGGGCATTCGACAGCGGAACCTGCTTCACTGGATTTGAAGTTGGCAAGGAGCGCTACCTGCCGCATGGTGCTACCTGCCACAAGGTCTAGAGCTAACTGCCACAAGGCGCTACCTGCCACAAGGTCTAGCGCTTCCTGCCGCCAGACGCTACCTGCCACAAGGCCTAGCGGATTATTCTCATATCCTTCGCCTCCGTTCATCTTTAAATGAACCTCTGGCATCTCTTTTCAAGTTGCCTGGTGGCTAGATCATTTCCCCCTTTTTTTATCTGCTGGGCATCCCGATAACCCGCATTAGATTCCCAGGTTTAACCCGCATTAGATTTCCCGGTGCAACCCGCATTAGATTCCAAGGTGTAACCCGCATTAGATTCCCAGGTGTAACCGGCATTAGATTCCCAGGTGTAACCCGCATTAGATTCCCAGGTGTAACCCGCATTAGATTCCCAGGTGTAACCCGCATTAGATCCCCAGGTGTAACCCGCATTAGATTCCCAGGTGTAACCCGTATTAGATTCCTCGTTTACGTTGGAACGATTTATAGTGGAGCCGTGTACTCAAAGCTGGTGGGAATTTTCATTATTTCGCACTCCCATGTAAATGGGCAACTGACTAAGACGACATTTGGAACGAGGAAAGTCAACGATGTCGGAGCGACGTTTCTTCAAGGTGAAGCATCGTTCGCCGTCATCCAATTCAATTCGTCTGTAATTGCATCCAAACCTGAGCGGAGGAAATTGTATACCCCATAACGTTTGCATTGAGGGAAGAACCTTTGGTATTTGGTTTCGTTTCAGACAGACGCACTTTTTTTGAAGTTCCTGCGAGTGAGTATTTTAGATGCTGGTTGTCGAAGGGATGACAGGTACGACGAAATAAGGCCGCCGGTTCAGGTACTATATAATTCCCGATCAAATAATGAATGCTTGCACATTTAGTGACAAACACAACATGCAACTAAAGAGAAATTACGTACATCTCATGATACGTAAAAATATCATATTCCATATGTTGCACGTTACGTTACGAGGTCGACCTTTAGTCAAATTTACTGTCAAGGAGAACATATGAAGATATTATTTACAAAAATTACTCATCCTACTAACAGATTGACTCATGTGTGTATTAATGGCAGACTCAAAGTAGAATGGCAACCTAGACTTCGCATGTTTACTCCAGAAATGAATTCCTGTCTGTACAGCATTTAAAAGGAATGGACATCCAGAAACGGGATCGAACTAAGAAGGACTATGTTAAATATTTGTGGATCATTCCAACTGTTTATTACGCATATTTCAGGAAGGTTCAGTAGCGAAAAAAACTAATTGAGGAGTTGAGTTTCTCACAACTCAAAAAATACCTTTTCGCTCGACGTCGATGTAAACTTGGCAAAAGTTAGATTCACTGAAATAGTTTTGCTGATAGTTGTATGGCAATCTAAATACTGCAATAAATGAACAACTAAACTTGAAGAATTATTGAAAAGTTACACTTTATTTCTTAATTAAAGATTGTTAAGCTGATTTTTTTACCAACTCGGCTTATTGCATTTTTTAATTACAGGTTGTGTCGACGATGTCCATCAACCGGAACTAGATTTATTTCCACGTTTGTGTTCAGATTAATCAGTTTAACATCGATTAAGTACCTTGCAGTTCGGGAGGGTAGTTTTTTTAATCAATCTTACTCCCCTTTGACACAATAGCTCTCCCCTACCTGAATGTTATTATAATATTCAGTCTTGAACTGCTCACATGATGTTGTATTCCTCCACTCCCCTTCATTGTAATATGCTTAACTGGGAGAAAGAATTCCCAGCGATGCAAGGTCTCATCTCCCCTTGGCACTCACTACCAGAGGACACCCGCATAAACTGCTCATCCCAACTCCCACTTCTCCACTACACCAGCATTGGTCCAACTTCATATTTTCCATTCACGAGCAGCTGGCGTGACACCCACAGGTCTGCCGCACCAACAGCTGGCCATAATACTCGCAGGTCTCCAATGATAAACAGCTAGCTTCATCGCCCTCAGTTCCCTACCCCATCATCTGGTCCCAACACCCACACGTCCCCCACACCGATATCTGGCCCCACCAGTATCTACACGTACAGGTATCCCACACCAACAGCTGGTCTCAGCAGGGCCAAAGCCGACAGGTCCTCACACCAAGAGCTGGTTCCCACAATGCCAACACCCACAGGTATCCCACACCAATAGCCAACGCCAACACCCAAAAGTCGCCAACTCGTCGTCTCCCACAACAACAGCGGTCCAAACTCCCCTTTAGTTTGGTCCCGCATCTCCTGCTGCTTACCTGACCGTAACCCCTCCGAAGTCCCCCTTCGTCTCGGTGTGCTCAGCCCCTCGGTACTGCACCCCACCGCTCCACCAGTCCACCCTCGGCGGTGGATTGGAGGAGGACACGTCGCAGGTGAGGGTGGTGGGGGTGCCCTCGTCCACCTCCTGGGGAGAGGCGCTTCCTATCACGGACGATGCACTGACTGAAGGGGGAAGGGGCGATAGTTTTTATGCGCAGTATTAGTTTGTGATGATACTGTAGATTATGAGACAAGATTAGTAACCGTTAAAGAGTTCAATAAGATGGATTATTGGAAAGTAAAATCTAGAAACAAAAGTTGAAAAATATGGAAGGGGGAATATTGTTGGCCGAGCTTCAAAAGTAGTTTAGCCGATAATCAGAAACCATTAATTTCTACCTGAAAAGCAAATGGACAGCAGACCTGATATAATTACTTTGGCAAGCTATTTGAAGTAACGGCTGGACTTAGTAGATGTACTGTAAGAAACTATCGGGTTCTCCAATATAAATGACTCAAACTCGGCGATCTGCAGTGAATATGAAGCACAAAGGCTGAAGCAAAAGAACTAAAACTCTGGGGGGGTGACACAATTCTGTGTGCCCGTTCACGAATTTTTCAGTACGTCTGTTTACTCTGAGAAAATTTGTAGACAATGCATTGTTGGAAACCAATGAAGTACGATTTGTAGACGAAAGGACAACACACATAAAACAGAGTAGTGTATTGAGTGTTAGTCATGTGTTTCCAGGGTTAGATTCACTCAACAGCGTGGTTTGAATTGTACGAGCACAATTTGGTCCATTAATATTTTTATCGCACTGTTCGTATCTGAATTTTGGATGCACGCAGCACTAATGGAATTTGCTGATTAAATGTCCTCGAAGAGATCCAAATTTCCACTACGTCGTTCTGCCCAGTTAGTGCTCGTGTCTTTTTGCCGGGCAGTTCGCTTCTTTCTGCCGGTCAGTTTGTGTCTCTTTACCGGACAGTTCGTGTCTCTTCACCGGACAGTTCGTGCCTCTTTGCCGGTCAGTTCATGTCTCTTTGCCGGTCAGTTCGTGTCTCTTTGCCGGTCAGTTCGTGTCTCTTTACCGATCAGTTTGTGTCTCTTTGCCGGTCAGTTTGTGTCTCTTTACCGGTCAGTTTGTGTCTCTTGCCTGTCAGTTCGTGTCTCTTTACCGGTCAGTTCGTGCCTCTTTACCGGTCAGTTTGTGTCTCTTGCCTGTCAGTTCGTGTCTCTTTGCCGGTCAGTTCGTGTCTCTTGCCTGTCAGTTCGTGTCTCTTTGCCGGTCAGTTTGTGTGTCTTTGCCGATCAGTTTGTGTGTCTTTGCCGGTCAGTTCGTGTCTCTTTGCCGGTCAGTTTGCGTCTCTTTGCCGGTCAGTTTGTGTCTCTTTGCCGGTCAGTTTGTGTCTCTTCACCGGACAGTTTGTGTCTCTTTACCGGACAGTTCGTGTCTCTTTACCGGTCAGTTCATGGCTCTTAACCAGTCAGTTCGCGTCTCTTCGCCGGTCAGTTCGTGTCTGTTTGCCGGTCAGTTCGCGTCTCTTTGCCGGTCAGTTCGTGTCTCTTCGCCGGTCAGTTCGTGTCTCGTCGCCGGTCAGTTCGTGTCTCTTTGCCGGTCAGTTCGTGTCTCTTCGCCGGTCAGTTTGTGTCTCTTTGCCGGTCAGTTCGTGTCTCTTTGCCGGTCAGTTCGTGTCTCCTCGCCGGTCGGTTTGTGTCTCTTTGCCGGTCAGTTCGTGTCTCTTTGCCGGTCAGTTCGTGTCTCTTTGCCGCTCAGTTCGTGTCTCCTCGCCGGTCAGTTTGTGTCTCTTTGCCTGTCAGTTCGTGTCTCTTCGCCGTTCAGTTCGTGTCTCTTTGCCGGTCAGTTCGTGTCTCTTTGCCGGTCAGTTCGTGTCTGTTCGCCGGTCGGTTTGTGTCTCTTTGCCGGTCAGTTCGTGTTTCTTTACCGGTCAGTTCGTGTCTCTTTACCGGTCAGTTCGTGTCTCTTTACCGGTCAGTTCGTGTCTCTTTACCGGTCAGTTCGTGTCTCTTTACTGGTAAACCTAATTGTGATCCGTTTCGTCTCTGGAAAAATGATCTGAACTGTAAACCTGGAAGCATAATTTACCTGAACCTCACGTTTTCATCAGACAAATCGGAATATAGTAATTTACTTCTTGATTTATTTGCAATATATATTCAAGCTGTTTCAAGAAAAAGTTACAGAGTTTTTTGCACACCTTATTGCACGGATTAAAAGGACAATAATGTACTCATGTTGCGAAATCTGGTCCCATTTAAAAAGCGATTATGGTAACAATAAGAACTTTAGTAAGACTGAACAAACAATAATTTGTATACTTGACAAACTTGACACTGAATTGCGGAACAAATCCATTAGCAATGAAACTCTAATGGAAAGGAAAAAGTTATATTTTTTTTGTGAAAACGAAGCTTAAAACTATATTGATTGCCAGTACCCAAGATATACTAATGGAGCCGTGCCCTGCACTCACATGCCACGTCCAACGAGACTTTGGTCGTTTGGGCATGTCCCACGGCCGTGCCCATCACCGTGCACAACACGAGGGCGCCGTTATGCTGGGCAGTGACGGCTAGCCGTCCCACCACCTCGCTACGGTCTCCTTCCTGCAGCGCCGTCGCCGTCAGGTTGTGGCTCCCCACACTCAGGCTGTGAAAGAAGAAGGAGAGGACTTATGGAAAGATCAAACAAATGCACATCGTTAATATAATGTACGGCTACCAACAAAAGTTTGCCGAATTTTATATTAATTACAAATTATTGCAGACAGAGTTTTGATCATGCTTTTGTTGTTGTTGATGAATATTTGTGACATATTACGATGTAGTAACAATCAAACAGTTTTTGTTTCCTTCGTACTGTTCTATGAAACAACTTTTCAAATATTAAAAATCAAATGTTCTATAATAACAAAATATGAATTGGTGAAAAACAATAAGCAAACCGTTCTGAATCGATGAATAATTTCACTTCATCCAAAATGTTAATTTTTATTTAAATACTTTTCAAGGTTTTCAGGGTCGGCAAACAGTAGCGGTTACTGTACCCATAACACGACTACCGTGAGAAATGAATGACAGTTGATCAGTGCGGACGAGTCACTAATAAATGTTTATCTAAACTAATTCCAGGATAATCATACACGACAGTGTATGGTCGGCAAAGGGTGACCGCAGCCCGCTCGCTGTCTCTTATCCTCTATTCAAAATCGACCAGTTTAGAAATATGCTCATACAGAGGAGAGAATAAGAGTAACAAATGCACTTCATACGTCGACAGGAACTGATAGCAGATATTCTTATGCCTCATTTTCTCCTCAACGTGCACTTCAGGGAAAACTCCTGTGTTTGGAGGAATCCTGCGCTCTCCGGTATGTACAAAAACTCTTCGATGAGTCTAGGGCGCGAGTGCCGGGCGTCACCCAACAACTTTTGCTTGAACACAACACAAGGCACGGGACACGGGGCCCGGAGCATCGGGCTTGGGACGCGGGGCACGGGGCACGGGGCACGAGACACAGGGCCCGGAGCATCGGGCTTGGGGCGTGGGGCACGGGGCACGGGACACGTGACATGGGGTACGGGACACGGGGCCCGGAGCATCGGGCGTGGGGCGCGGGGCACGGGGCACGAAGCATCGGGCTTGGGGCGCGGGGCACGGGGCATGGGGCACAAGGCCCGGAGCATCGGGCTTGGGGCGCGGGGCACGGGGCACGG
>SDVV010007352.1:0-17834 GCA_016164225.1 Gammarus roeselii
ATTATAAAATATGTAAACATACATACATCAAATATGTGAACATAAATATGTATGTATATGTGCACGTATGTATGTATGTATGTATGTATATATATATATATATATACATGTATATATATATATATATATACAGTATATATATATATGAAGGTGTGTGTTTCTCTCTACTTCTATAAGGAGTCTTAATATCTGCTCATTTACATGGTATTGAGACGATCGAAATTCAAGGCACTTGAACGAATAAGAATCAACGATGTTTCAATTATTATGATTTAAACATCAAAAATGGTAGGATACTTCAACAAATGACAAATACGAATTGGCGGACGGAATTTGGTTTTATTTGATGTATGATAATAGGGACAAATTAAATACATCCTAACAATATATACTATAGCGTCAGACAACATATCCAAAAATACATGCCTCTGAGATGTTCTTAGCCGTTGGCGGGAACATGAACATACATCACTTGTGCCACAAAACAAGCGAGTCTTATGTGTAACAAGATATGTAGTAAAATACGTAGCTAAATGCGTCTTTGTGTAATATAACGAAGCGCTCGATAAAGCTGTACCCAAAATGCAATGTCTATAAAATATATTACACGGTAAAGTTGTACCCTAAATTTAAGATGTATCATAGAATTGAGACAGACCCGAACCACTAGCAAGTTATATAAGTAACCAAATACATTACTCAAGAGCATTGTACCCCGATTTAATTTTTGTCATAAAATACATTACTTTATAAAACTGTACTCTAAATTTAAATATGTATTATAGAATGTAAAGTACATCACCCGAACACTTGTACACTGAAATTAATGTGTATTTACATATTAAGAAATACTTTGTAAAGAATACCAAGCGGCATTTCGTGAATAAACGTTTTTTTTCTTTCTCTCTCATGTCTTTTTCAGACTCGCGACCGATTCAAGTGGGAGGCTGTTTTTTTTACGTCGACCTTCTGGCAGATGACACTGCGGTCTGGAGTATCGGCTAAATCTGCATATGTGTATGGTAGGCACATGATTGTGATCAAGCCGGCCTAACAAGCCAACGACAGTCTGGTTCTTTTGATCACATGCATGCACTTGTACAACCTGAAAACATTCAACTCATTTACATCGACATTAGCAATCAAAACTATGGACTAGGTAATATTTCAGTGGAACTTTGATTATTTCACACACATCATTAACTCATCCTTGTGAGAGGTGTATAAACTGCATTGACCCATCAGTCAATACTGCTGTAGTATTACCGAAATATCGGGCACAACATTGCAGAAGTGGTTCAGTGTCGTGTCTGCGTCCCAACTTGCTGCCTATCCACAAAAAAGCAACAACCTACCATCAGAGAAGAGGAGTACTCGTGTTCAATGTTTGGCAGGGAATAAAAGAAGGTTTGGGATAGTAAACTCAACGTTGATTAGATAAATTAGACTGAACTCAGTAAATGACCCGAGTACCATGATATAAACGAGATTGTCTAGCCCATTGACGCATCGATGACTGTGATCACGGTATAGAGTCCATTTATGTAACCGCAAACGAGAATTTCTACTGGAAGAACGTGTTCGATTTGGCCTCATTTATTTTTTCATTCAATTTTTTTGAATGAAAATCTCAATCAGACAAGTTCGATTTGGTCATAAAAATTTAACAGACTAATTGGAGAACGAGATACACCTCTGTAATATCGATAAACCTGATAGAAATGTTCGGAAAGGATGTTCATGAAGCGACGGCCCTCATATTGTGCCCATATCTCTAATATTTGTATTATTTTGGATTTGAAAATTGCATTTGAGGAATTGCAACAATTTAATAATGCGACATATATCATTCGATAATATATTTACAAAATTTATTCACTTGAGAGCTGGGAGTGCGCAACTGCGCGTACCTCTCTTCACTGGCACCGCCATGAGTGTCGAGATAACATCGGCCGTGGGTGCGCGACTGCGCGTGGGCGTGCCCCTCTTCACTGGCACCGCCACGAGTGTCGTGATAACATCAGCTGTGAGTGTACGAATGCGAGTTGGCGTGCTCCTCTTCACTGGCGCCGCCGCGAGTGTCGTGATGACAACGCCCGTGATTGCACGACTGCGCGTGGGCGCGCTCCTCTTCACTGGCTTGTATATATTCAGGTATAATTGCCCAAATCATATCATGATAAATTTAAAATAGTTTATAATATGACGACAAATTACAGAGATGGGTCTTGAAATGTATACAACAATTTTTTCTACCCCAAAAAACGTGAAAATATACTTATTTTAGAGTTCTCAATACTCGTTTTGACACGAAAATATTCCGATGTAGATTGAGTGTTCCGAATGCAAACTGTTTTGCATGTTCAAATGAGATTAAACGGTCTTTCTCTTTGATCAGAATGGGGAAAGGGAAAGGGAAAGCCAACGAGATCCGCGCAGCGTTAGGGGCACGTTAACAAATCTAAAATATCAATGTGGGGTGAAACAGGTGTTTGGACGCTTGTAATACATTCCTCTTGTGGAAGTGATGCTGTAGTACTCTCCATAAATTGCGACTGAAGATTGGCTAGGCCATGGCAACACGTTGATATTGTTCAGTATGAGGCGGATCATTGCCCTGTTGGAAGGTCCTGTCGCGTCCTCAATGCGACTTAGCATTGACAGACGAGATCAAATTATCAGACAATATCTGGCGATACAAACTCTCTCTCGTGGTTCTAACGAACGCATGAAATGAACCCGCACGTTGAAGGAGAGACACCTCCAGATTATTATGTTATCATCTCAATGACTCACGGAATGAATTACTTTAATGATAGGCGGATCGGTCTCGTCGCCCAACATACCCTGAACATTTCTTACCAAAGAGTTCGATTTTGGTTTTGTCAGACCTAATAACATCCTCAAAGGAAGTGCATCCGATGACTTTAAATGTTCAATGGTAAACTTCAGTCCTGCTGATAAATGTCTCGTATTCAACAACAGGTTTTAGTGCGTTGATCGAGCTTTCAGTCCCTCCGTCGGTAATTGTCACTAATGTTTTTCTTATGCATTGGCGGCCAAGCTGTTCGAGGATATAAGGCCGGCTCGAACAATGATATTTTTACAAGATTTATTCACTTTGAAGTGAATAAATTTTGTAAAAATATGGTCGAATGATATATGTTGCATTAATAAATTGTTGCAATTTCTCAAATGTTATTTTCGAATCCAAAATAATATAAATATTAGAGATATGGGTACATTAGGAGGGCCGTCGCTTCATGTACATCCTTTCCGAACATTTCTATCAGGCTTATCAATATTACAGAGGTATATTTCAATCTCATGCTGCTGAAGCTCCAATCAGTCTATTTAGTTTTTATTATCAAATCGAACTCGTTTGATTGAGATTTTCATTCGATAAAATTGAATGAAAAAATAAATTAGGTCAAATCGAACACATTCTTCAAGTAGAAATACCAGTTTGGGGTTACATAAATCGACTCTATACCGTGACCAAAGTCATCGATGCATCAATGGTTTAGACAGTCTCGTTTATATTATGGTACTTGGGGAATTTACTGAGTTCAGTCTAATTTATCTAATGAACGTTGAGTTCACTATCCCAAACCTTCTTTTATATCCTGCCAAATATTTAAAACGAGTACTCCTCTTCTCTGATGGTAGGTTGTTGCTTTTGTGGATAGGCAGCAAGTTGGGACGCAGACACGGCACTGAACCACTTCTGCAATGTTGTGCCCGATATTTCGGTAATACTACAGCAGTATTGACTGATGGGTCAATGCAGTTTATACACCTCTCAAAAGGATGAGTTAATGATGTGTGTGAAATAATCAAAGTTCCACTGAATTATTACCTAGCCCATAGTTTTGATTGCTAATGTCGATGTAAATGAGTTAAAAGTTTGCAGGCCGTACAAGTGCATGCATGTGATCAAAAGAACCAGACCGTCGATGGCTTGTTAGGCCGGCGAGATCACAATCATGTGCCTACCATACACATATGCAGATTTAGCCGACACTCCAGACCGCAGTGCCATCTGCCAGAAGGTCGACGTAAAAACACCAGCCTTCCACTTGAATCGGTCGCGAGTCTGAAAATACTAGAGAAAGAAAAAAAAATAATGTTTGTTCACGAAATGTCTCTTGGTATTATTTACAAAGTATTTCTTAATATATAAATGCACATTAATTTCATTTTGCAATGGTTCGGGTGATGTACTTTACATTTTATAATACATATTTAAATTCAGAGTACAGCTTTATCGAGTAATTTATTTTATGATAAACATTAAATCGGGTACAATGTTCTTGAGTAATGTATTTGGTTACTTATATGACTTGCTAGGGGCTCGGGTATGTCTCAATTCTATGATACATCTTAAATTCATGGAACAACTTCACCGTCTAATATATTTTATACACATTCCATTTTGGGTACAACTTTATGGAGCGCCTTGTTATATCACACAAAGACGCATTTTGCTACGCATTTTATTACATATTTTGTTACACATAAGACTTGCTTGTTCTATTGCACAAGTGATATATAGATCGCATTTCATGACCTTAGAGCCAAATTTATAGTGATACCAACACGTATCAAATTTAGAGTTATCACGGGGCTTTGAACAGCTTCGCTACGGCGATTTTGAACGATCGGTGCGCTCTCTACCGCGGCTCTCGCCGCCACGTCGGACTGATTGCTCCAGCTTTTCTTGCTTCGCAGCTAGGCTCGTGCTGCTCGTTTGGAGTTGTTTGATAATGTCCGTGAGTTGAGTTATTTCCCTCTGTGGCGCCAAAGCTGGCATTGCTGGCTTTACTGACATCGGAACGAAATTAAATGCGTTGACGCAGTTCGTTACTGGTTCGCGGATTTGTGCTATCGCTGGGACGTTTCATGCCTCCACCTACGTGATGCGATCAGCCTGAAAGGCTAATTTCTCCAGGCTAAGCTCGTCACTATTAACGCAAATATTGTTTGCACATTTGTTGGAACTCTCTATAGGAAACGGGTTTTCATGAATGTTTCGTCGGGCTTGGCCGGTCCGTCAACGAATGTCAGCATTTGACGTAGAAAGGCTGACGGCTTTCTGTCGCCAAGTTCTTCGCTACTCAATAATTTTCCAATGCGCTGGCGCGACGAAAGTCCGTAACTGTTTTGCAGCTCGGTTTTGAGGGATGCGAAAGGATTTTCCTTGGGAGGATTTAAGATGATATTTCTCATTCCCGACGCTACATCCGGTCCTAACGCACCTATCACTACCTCAAATTGGACCAACGGGTCGCTTATCGCTTGAAATTCAAATAAAGTTTCGACCTGTGCAAATCATAATGGAATATTGCTTGGGTTGAACGGTGGAAGCTACGTAGACCGAAATCGGCGTTTTCGGTATCGTCACCGGGGGTGGTGACGGTGGTGGTGGTGGATCTTGTTCGACTATTTAATCATGATAACTTATTGCACGCACTTTGATCTTGAATTTGCAGAACTGAATTTGGTATAAACTGAAATTAATCGAACTGAGAATGAACGGTATTGAAAGTCTCGCAATTCGCGATTTTGCAAATATAGACGTTGTTCAATTTGAATTGCCGTGACACTGAATTTTAAATTTGAACGCTTCGATTCGTATTAACTTTTAGGGAAAATACGAAAATTAACGTATAATATGAACGCTATGCATTTACTATTTACTTGTATTTAGAGTAAATACGAAGAATAGTGTATAATATGAACACTATGCAAAGATTAACATCTTTTATTTTAAAACGCTACAGTGATCAATTCTGATGTAACGCATTTATTTTTGGTTAAGTTATACACAATTACAATTGATGGGCCACCCGGCACTGTACTTGACTGGACAGTCATTTCAATACTCGGGGCTCTGTCGCCGCTGCTTGTGTTTGGCTGATCTGAACAGCTACAAATTATGTGCCGCGAGTCGTTTCCTCTATCGCAGTGATGTTGGCAAATTTTCTGTCTCTGTCCCTAGACAGTTAGGTTTGACACGCGGTGTCTCTCTGTCTGCCGCCTGCGTTGTCCCTTGACTGGGGGCTGCTTGCCGTGCATCTCCTACCGTTTTGTTTGCTGCTGAGAGAGTTGGTCTGCAGGGCAGGGATGTCTCTACCTGCTTTCAGCTGTTGACTCGCTGTCTGGGCAATGCCTGCGCGTGTGTGTGACCGCACCACACACTACTCAATGCGCTGGATGCCTGCACTGTGTTACGCGTTGCCAAACTGCTGGTGCTCTTCGCGCTGATTGGTGGCGCCAAAAATACTTGTTGTTCATGACTTGTTACTTGCAGTATACGCCGGGAACTTTGAGCTGGAGTCCCGCACTGCTTGATGGCAAGATGACGTGCGGAGGGATTCCCGCCAATAGAGGGAAAACTGCAGTTGGCGTGCGGATGGATTACCGCCGCAAGAGGGAAAATGGCATACACGACACATTTCCAATAAGCGTAATACAATGGTCTAAAATATAATCCCTCAATCTTAAAAGAAAATACATTATTTAAAGGAAGTGAACTGCGCGACAGCTGACGTGAGGGAGGACAATGCGGAAATCGACTTCGCGAGCCCTACAGATCTACTCCACTTGATTGTCAAAATAGACGAGGTGGATTTGTGACGATGACGAAAGGTCTTACCAAGATGAACCATCCCCGATGCAAAGACTTTGAACCTAATTTATCTGTGTCTTCAACAGCAATGTGGGACTTGAACAGTCAGTAGGATGAATGCTTGAGTGAGCCCCTTATCATTGGCGAAATCCACGAGCAAACACCTGAATAAATTCGAGCCTTCGACTTGGTGAACGCGGGCTGTTCTGGCGAGTACACGTGCATTGTCTGTATCGATGCACAAGTCTGCGACGAAGTTGCACGGGAAGCAGACGAGATGCCACTACTGTTACATCACAGAGAAGTCAACTTGGACGATGTTCCGTCTTCACAAACAATCTCTTGGCAGGCTTGGAACATCTTAAAACCAAGAAACCAGCAGATCATAAGCTGGTTGCTAGTCATCTTCCTCAAACTGACTACTTCGTGGCCCTGGAATTATTGCAAGTACTTCTCAAATAAGGACTGGAAGTCATCAAGGTTCGCCGAATTTTTCGAATCAAACAGGAACCTGTCTTCAAATCCTTCATAATGAAAAATATCCAAAACCGTCATGAGTCAACGAACCACTTCCAAAAGTCCCTATATAAGCTTTTATCAAACAGTATATACGGGAAGTGTTTGTTCAATCCGCTCAACAGATGTCTTGAGGCAAAAGTCACGCGCACAGTCAACGAGTTCAGAAAAAAACACGCTGCTATCCCCTTCCTGAAAACTGCTAAGCCATCGGCCCCGAAACAGTCATCAAGATTCGCAAGCAAAAAAATATCCGAATGGTTAACCCACTCCAAATGGGATTCTACGTGCTTGAGCAAGCTATAACAAAAGTCTACAGCTTCTTTTATGACACACTGAAACCCAAATTCGGGGATAACGTCTCGCTCATCTTCTCGGACACAGACTCGTGGCTGCTCCAGTTCAAAGGTGTGGAGGGCATTGAATCGGAAATGCGGCAAGCTCCTCTGGCTGAATTCATGGACTTCTCCAACTACCCCAAAATCATCTTTTGTACGATGAATCAAAGAAAGGACAGCTGGGGCCACTGAAAAGCGAAACAGCCAACGACTACCCGAGTGAAATCATTTGCTTGCAACCAAAGTGTTACAGCATGTTACTAGAGTCCGAGGCCACAAAATCAGCTACTAAGGTTGTCAATTGCCAGACACAAGTCAAAATCAAGCATGAACAATACAGAGATATCCATAACCAGAAAACACACACACACTTTGAAACCATACACAACATTCGCTCACAAGCAGGCCAGCTCCAAACTGTGCGCACTATTAAAAATTGCCTCAGTAAGTTTGAAAATAAACGCTACTGTGTTGACGCATGCACAGCTCTTGCATATCGGCATCCAGACATTTCCAAAAAAATCCATTGAAGTTGAATCTGTCGTCACTAAAAAGAGGATACTAATGTAAACATGGATTTATCTTGGATGAGAAGTAAGCCGAGTGAGGCTGTCTTTGGTTGGTGTACTCTCGTGAATGACGAAAATACATCCACGTCTGCAATTCTCATTCTCTAAAAGTTCCTAATATGATGTAAATTTGAAAATATGTAAATAAATAAATATATACCTGAACATGTTTCATTGTTCAACTAGTTGGAGTATATATTTATGTCAACAAGCGGTTTGCTGTCAGTATGACGTAGGACCCTGTGCAGGATGCAGGAACCGGAGGACTTTTTTGTCTATGTCTCATCGCTGGGCAGTAGCTAATTGTAGCAAAACAACACATCTTCAAGTTTGACTAATAACATTTATCCAGGAATACAGCTACAGGGAGAGTGGAGCGTTGGACTTCTAGAAGTATTCTATAAGGACTGGATCAAGATTGAAAAGCACGATGACCAGTACAACATTGTATTCAACGTAGACTATTTTAATGATATAGATGAAAGAGTCAGGCATGAAACTGCTTTGTTTGTTTTTAACAAAAATATTTCAGGCAATACATTGGAAGAACACATCTCCGAGCTAGAAATCAATATCAGAAAAAGTCTGGTAAGGAAACGAATCGTTAGAGATGAAGGAAAATTGTTTGAATAATGATAGTGCCACACAACGCATAAAGTTCAACGCCTTTATTCTACAAAACATGTCGCAATCCATTCATACGGAAGTTACGGTGAATTGGTACTTTGATGGAGATAGATCGGCTGATTTAATGGGTGGAGCGATGCGTAAATATAATGTCGGTGCAGGTGCCGTAAGCGAAAAATGTCCTTTAAGAACGACAATGTACGCTACATAACCGTTTACTCAGATAACGTTTCACGCAGTTTTATGGGTGACATGTAAGTTAATATTCTTGATGTTATTCGAATTAACAAATCTTATTCATTTACGCGTGCACATGTAAATTATTAAAAATTACAGAGTAGTCATATTGATTCCATTTTCATCGATCTACGAGATAGTGCTGGCCGTATGATCCCGTTCAAGGATGGTGGATCGAGCCTATGAGTATTGCATTTCAAAAGAAGCTAGAGCCATATAAATAAGGTCATTTGGTAACAAGCAATCATGGAGGTGGCATATGCATATCCGTCGTACAAACAATACGAAACTTTATTCACGAAACGTGACAAAATACGCGGTGGAAGTTTACATGATATTGACAGATTCAAAGGTTCGATATCGTACCATAGGGGAAGCTGTTTCTTCTCAACCATAACCAGTCGTGTAGGACGTACATTGCCTTTCCTACGAAAAACTGTACTGCCTGCAGCTGCCGATATTGCTCAAAACATGACACGATTACTCGGAGCAGAAAGATATGCTAAAGTCAACCAAGAAACGTGGGATTGCTACACTCAAGAATAATGTAAAGAAAGCCATAGTTGGAGGTAAGATTACAGGAAAAGTAACGAAAAACGCAAATCAAAGAAGCACCGTGGAAGAAAATGGAGTCGTGTTGTTCATTATTTAATTACTAATAAATGGCACTGTTCATTCGGCACTAACCTTAGATTCGGGTGAGGTTCTACACCCACAACATGCTTGGCGGATCATCTCTCAACATGACAGGGCAAGAAGCCCTTACGGAAAATTGTGAAATGGGAGTGATTGATATTTCTCCCTCCGGCAATAAGGAATATTTAATTGGATCGAGTATCGAGTCGAAATTTGAAGAAAAAATTCTAAGTACAGACAGCAGCCTGTATGCTGAAAGAATTGTCGATTCCTATATAGAATTTTATATTCCCGGGTCTGATAATGAAATGGTCGACTTGAGCTCGTTAACTGCAGAAGTGAAAACCCGTATTATAAATGCAAATGAAAGCGCGTTGGCCGCCGCTGCACATGTTACACTCGTTGACGGATTTTTTCATCGCATGTTCCAAAGTCACTCTATATTCCTAAATGGTGTTCAGGGTGAAGAAAACAGTTAAACAGGACTATTAAATAATTTCAACACCCATACATCCATGAAAAGCTCCGATCTAAACAATAAAGGGTTGGATATAATGTTTTAATCACTGCAAACACACATTCCCGGTACCATCGTATCAGCGAATTTTGCTAATCAAAACGAAAATGAGGATCGGATTCAAGAAAATTTACGTCATGGTATACATATGATGCGGCCGCTAAACTTTGATGTAGCCGGTAGCAACAGTTATCTATTGGATAATGTCAGCTTAAATATACGATTGGAGCTGGCAAAACCTACTAGCGTTGCATGAAATAAAATGGTATAACCATTTTATTTCATGCAAATAAAATGGTTATACCATACCCTACAGCTGTCTTGCTCTAAATAAAGAACTCACAAAAAAAACATGATATGATTGAATGTTCGATCGACCTTTGTCAAAACAATCGTGTTTCCTACCGGTCAAAACTCCATCTCCATTGTTTCCCCCCTACAACGGGGTTGTTCCACATAAATTAGCTCGATTTCTCATTGATCAAGTGGCACATAAAAGAGCATATGTTCGCAATCCAAATTGCTTCCAGCATAACGATATTACAAACGTTATCATCGATGTAAACGGAAACTGCGTTACCAACATTAGATCATAATTTCCAAGAGAGTGCGCCCAAGCATACCATCAAACACTTTCGGCTTAGGGACGCGTAACAGCTCTCATCTCATCACATGACAAAATTTCCCTGAAGGAAAAACTATATTTGTTATAGATACAAGGCCAACCGACTCTGAAGATTTCATTAAACTAGAAAAAAGAGCAAACATACGTATAACACTGAATTGCGAAACTCCACCCACTACGAATAAGATCTTGTTACTGGTAGGTTATACACTCGGTGTCATCCAAATGATTTCGGCAAGGAGGGTATTCCCCAATTATCTACAGTAAACATGAATAATATTGAAATTACGTATATATCCATGAGCGATCCAATTATGAAAAGTGCCTATATAGGATGTTTTGCTGTAAACAGAATGCCTATGCATCCAATGATCAGCTACATGATTGTTAACAGCGAAAGCGTTCCTAATAAAATGGGTCATTGGATCCTAATACTCATAAACGATAGCAAACACTACTTATTTGATTCGTTTGAATTTAATACAATAATATATGGAAGAAATCTAGCATCGTATTATAATACCCATGCAAAAATACAATTTGTACCGCAGATACCGATCCAAAGGGATCAATCTTTGGTTTGTGGAGCTTACTGTCTCTACTTTGCTTATTACTTTGCGTAATCGAGCGGTTCTCCAACAGCGAACGAGGTAGAAATGATGCTAATGTTGAAAAAATCATCATGTTTAGTCCGGAAATCAACATTCATGCAAGAAGGATATGTGTGGGGCTTTAACCCTTAATACTGCATGTAAAATATAACGTAACTGTTAGATTTAGTATCAACAAAATTATCTTATTGAATGTATGTTATTATTATCCCTAAACACTCAGAGGACTAGCATCAAAATTGCACATATGCAAAATGACAGGCAATGAATTGCAATACAGTAGGCCTAGCATTAAAATACGATATAAAAATACCTTAGGTAGTCTAAATGTAAATATATTTGTGAACAAACTCCTTATATAGTCATTAACATATAGCTATAAGCTTTAACATATATTTATATAACCTATTAACATGCCATATGAATAATACGAATGAGTCACCTGTTAGCCGTAAGCCAGCCGTGAGCCAGCCGTAAGCCATCGTCCGTTATCTGACTCACTAAAAGATAAAATCCCCCAAAGTATTTAACTTGGCCCAAAAGTAATTAACTTGACCCAAAAGTAATCAATAATTACAACGTCCGAGTTACATAGGGGTCAAGTCGGACACCCAAAGTAATTATATACATAACAACCATTACATTGTCCGACTAAAAAATGCGGTAGGCCACATATATACTACTAACATGCTCAGCGATCATGTATTATTTGGATCCATGTAGGGTCAATTTCTGACCTCTACAGCCTGAGCTAACTATTGACTGACTTTTTCAAGAGGCTGTGAAATAGTCCATGTGTTACGACATAAGAGCTGTTGTGTTTCAATCAGTGGCAAACCTCCGGGGTGGTCTTTTCACGTGACTAGAATACCTGGGCAGAGAGAACAATTGTCTTGTAGATCCGGAAATGAATAGATTTTATTTATAGTGTCGTTTAATGTATCTGTGCTATTCCTACCTATAAGATTGTTATTTAAAATATCTACTTCTTTATTTACAAAGGCTTCATTGGGTACCATTCCCTGACTAACATACTTTCCACCAGTGCCCATTGTGGTACTATCACCAGAACTCTTACTTTGTTGAATAAATAACTATACCCAGAATGTATGCTCTAACTGAGCTACTCCATACAAAAGTTGACCGATATACCCTTGAATGAAAAGATAATATTGATAAATTTCCCGTTACAAGTGTTCAATATAAGACACTCACAGATTTTTGCCTTTTGCCCTATTGATATTCCTGAAGACGACAATGCCATACACGGTTGTCCAATTTCATACATATGTAAACTCTTTGTAATTTCAGACCCTTGAATATCTGAAATGTAATAATTTTATATGTTTACAAAATGGTCGTATCCAAAACGCACACACGTGTCGAGTTGTCTGCCACAATCACCGAGGGCAGTCCATGCCTAGAAAACATCACCCAAAATGATTCGATCGTTTCACCTCCGCTTACTGACCTGACTATTTCGCCTTCATTATATTTACTAAGGGGATCCCTAACAAATAGAATGACTTGTTGATGAAAAACAAACTTATCAAAGTGTTCTCTATCTCATTTTGTAGGCGGGTTGGGTCAGCTGTACTTTATTTTACGTTGGGCTTACCCACAACTTGGAGGCAATCACAGCAACTTTAGCAGAAATGATCTATTTGTGAATCAATAGACGGCACCACACAGTCACTTGAATTTGAATATTAAGTGAATATTAAGTGTAATGTGTTATACCAGAGATTTGAAAACTCATTGTTAGACGATGAAAATGAATAATTTAAAAATAATGGTAGGTATATAAGTTCTAAACTAGTGCTTTTACATTTGCAATACCTGAATTTCCTTGAGGCCAATTCTCGAGCACTCGTGATCTCATCTGTTTAAAACTTACCAATCTATTCTATCCCAGTCATCATACAGCCCTCGTTCATAGAAAATGAGTCCATGCGGCATACGAGCATTCAAATGATATGGAATTACATTTAGGATAGCCCTGCGTATTGCTCCAGTTCTCTAGTGAACAACAAGATTCAGCTAGATCCGCATCATCCTCCGTTACTGGAAAGCTTAATCTATTTAGTGCGTCGCTTTGAACATTTGTTTTATCTCTTTGCATATCCACCTGGAGGAAGAGATCTTCTCCCCTTACATCAAGGACTCTTCGTGTGGACCTAGTTGAGACACCCAATCTGAGTTGAATACTTGGGTCTCGCTCACACCAAGGCAATCTTTCTTTTAGCTCCATCTCGAGACCTACTCGAAACATGCCCTGTGTCAGTGGTTTAGATGTCCTGTGGCGGCGTTTTAGAATTCTGCTACCGTAACTATTACGTTTCGTAAGAGACGACTAAAAGGGGAGCCATGTTGCAGGTAGTTAGAACCGTGCTATCGTAACCCCTGCGTATCGTAGAAGGCGGCTAATAGAAGGAAGCGAGGGGACTATGAATTCCTTCCTCTAAAATCCTCCCTTGAAGACAGCATGGGCGGGGGGAAGCGGAAGTTCACGCCTCTCCGCCCATTGTTAGGGTCGCTGATTGCGCGGGGCTGCAGTACAATTGAAGCAGAGAGGCGACAGATTGGTGAGATGTTTTTAGATGGAAATTTGATGTGTGGGCGCTGAGTGAGACGAACTTCAAAGGTGAGGACAAATGTGAATTTGGTGTAGTAAGTGGAAGAATGTCGGGAATGGAGGAAGGTTGGGCACAAGATGGTGTGGTGTTGATATTCAGTGATCGGTTGGCTAGTAGCGTTACCGAGTGGAAGGATATGTCCTCAAGATTGATATGGGTGAAAGTTAAGTTAGGTATAGGCTTACGGACCTGGTAGCGAGGGGAGTGAGGAGGAGAGGGAGCAACTTTACACTGATCAGAGTGAGTGTATTGAGACTTTTGGGGGTCAATTCAACGTTGCTGTACTGGGTGACCTAACAGCGAGAGTTGGAGTTATCGTGGCAATGAATGTCATACGGACGCACGGCGTTTCGGGTAGAAATGACAACAGATAAGGCCTGATAGGTCTGTAGAAAACTAGTGTTCCTACAATTGGTAATAAAATAGACTGGTAATCATTATCTTGCTCATTGGTGCTTATTCAAATAGACCGAATTATGTGATCCAACATATCTAAAATGTAAGTTTCAGACAAAACAATTTTAAACTGTTCCGCTAGCGGCAACATCGAGTAAGCTTGCTGCAAGGCACCGAGAACCATAACAAACTCATTCGCTAATTAATTTCAGTATGTGTGCCTGCCTGAAATACTGGGTTAGTTCTTCAGATTATATTAAGTTTCCTTAACAGCTTCTTGTTAAGCATTTAGGGGGCCTGTAATATGTATATAAACTTGTATATAAATATGTTGATGGATTATTTATGACTAACCATACATTGCCAATTTGTGGAACTGGTCAGTCCAGAGTACAGCACCAGGCTGAAAGTGATGTGGCCCGATTTGGTGATTATTGTAAATTGTGTAATATAGGTAGACAAATAGAAATATTTGAACGCAATCTTAGATTATTAATGCCCTTTCCTAGTTTGTGCTTGAAGCTAGCTAAACATATTCTGGTACCTGATATACATTTTGGTAGATAAATAATGTCATGAACCATGTGGCAGCTAAGCCTTCTTGTATTTTGTGTCAGCTAGAAAAGAATTTCAGCAGGTATATATTACCTATGAACCCTGCTGAATCTTATAATTCCAGACATACTCCATAATGCAGCGTTATAATAGACAAAATTGGAATTTCATTTAGGAATTAAATTCCATAACAGCCAATTCTAAAATGTGGTGCTTCATTTCCACTCAACGGAGCCAGTCCCTCCATTCTTTAATTTTAATAACAATTTATGCCGACCTCTTGACTAGACTTGTGGGTACCAGACTGAGCTCAAACTTTCCATTCAATTAAAGGCAAAAATTGTTGCCTGCGGCTTTAGTGAGTGAACTTAAAGAGGTCTTGAAAAAAAAAGACCTTACTCCTTGTAAACAAATGAATTATTTCTCAGCCCTGTCCCCGGGGGCCCATACAGGCTACCCGGGGAGCACCACCAACAAGGGCTCATAGGACCAAGAGAAGAATGAAACGGACCCTAGCAAGAGTGCCCGACGTGCCCCGAATCAAGCAATCGTCAAGGCAGAAGGCTCCTTCTTGGATCCCAAGTTCAAGCCAGAGCCTCAACAATTATGCTTCACGCTCATCGCCTTCCAGTCCAGGCCTCCAAAGGAAACCACAAAATTTAAATAGTTCCCCCCCCCCAATGCCAAATTGTTTGTTCATACATTGTACAACAACTTTAATTTACTTATCAATTCATGGGGCAAATGTACTGCCTTCTTATTTATGCTCTTCCCATTCTCTTGTTGCCATTACTTGAAAATCTTGTGCGTATCTGAGACTGAAAAGCCATTGTAGCCACGGCCCAATACTGAAAATAATTATATCTTTCGACATGCGCTTACATTATTAAATCTATACATAAGCAAAAGGTATCCTGATGAAGGAAAGGCCGCTTAATTGGATATAGTCATGTAGCTATCGTTATATAAACATCTAAACTGATTTATTTCGAGCAATTCCTCTGACATCGAAAGGTCGGTACATGTAGAAGGAGCTGGTGGTTGGATGACACATGGTGCAGCGGAGCAGAGAGCGCTGATGGATTTTGTACTGCTTTTAATGAGAGTAGTGAGGAGGCTGTTGTATGTGCGAGGGTTGAAAGGAGACGGTGGAGGAGTGTCTGACAATCTACTGGTGGAAGGAAGTTTATGAGTGGAACAGAGGTGGAAAGGGATCAAAAGAGTGAGAGGAGAAAAACAGGTAGTGGAAGTGACTGAACTGAACGTGGAAAACGGAGCTGAGAAGTTACAGCAGCCGTTGGGAAAGGAATATCACATCGTAGGAAGGAAGGACCTGAGAACCCTTGAGGAAAAATGGGAGACCTTTAGAGATGCGCTGGTGAAATGTGCGAAGAATGTGTGTTGTGTCAGGCGTGTGGGCGAGTGCAGAAGGAAGGGTTGTTAGTGGTGGAACGAGCAGATCAAACTGGCTGTGGCGCAGAAGAGAAGAGCCTTTGACGAGTGGTTACAAGCGAGGTCGATGGTGACCAATGACAACTATGTAGAGAAAACAGGCGAAGCGGGTTGTGAGAAGAGCCAAAAGTGACTCTGTTGCCAGTGCGGCAGACGGTTGAAACAAAATATTGAGGAAACAAAAAGATGTTCTGGAAAGAGGTGAGCAGTGTAGGAAAAATGAAGACCGGAAAGGAAGCGGTAGTTAAAGATAAAAATGGCCGAATGTTGTTGGAAAGTGATGATGTACGGAAAAGGTGGGCGAGTATTTTGTTGAGTTATTGAATGTCGAGGATATCAGAGAGGCTGACATTGTTGGTGTGGTTGGTGGTGCACGGATGCCGGTTTTGCGAGTGAGACTTGTTGAGGATACTACTAGGGAAGAGCTGCAAGAGGCAGTAGAGGGAATGAAAGCAGGGAAAGTCTCTGGTTTGGATGGCATTGCGACTGGGTGCCTGAAAAGGGGTGGAACAGCGATTTTCTAGTGACTGATTGCTTGTGAGGTTACTGAATTTGTGTTTTATATCGACCTTGGTGCGATTGAATAGCGCTGTATAAGGGTAACGGAGATAAAAAAATCTTCAACCCAAGAGGCATCAGTTGGTTAGGTGTGGTCGGTAAGTTGAACGTGAGAGTGCAAATCAAAAGGATTAAAGTCCGTGAGAAGTATCCTTTGAAGGGAAAGGATGTGTTGTGGGCCTTCGGGAATTTGGAAAGGTCTACAAAAGGGTCGACAGGGAAGCGCTGTGGATGGTATGCGTTTGTTTACAGTGGGCATAAATCTGTTGGAATAGGTTCAGAGTTTTTTTGTATGTTGCCAGCAGGGCATGAGTCCGAGTTGAGAGCAAGGTAAGTGATCGATTTACAGTGTAAGTAGATCCGAGACAAGACTGCGTTATGTTTTTTAGGTTTTAAAGGATTTAAAATTTATTTAGGTATAATGACATGTTGACAAAATAACAGAAATATCAGAATACACAGATGATAAGTACCAAGTCTTCGTCAGCGTGAGCTGTTCTGAAGACAACATTTGCTACCTGGGTGAATTTAATATTAACTTAAAACCAGGGTTGAAGAGTAAGGACCAACCGATGAACATTGTTGGAGGACATCCTCTACTCTACACTTTTTAATATGTCGACACAGATGCAAGCATTACATTAGACCATTAATTTCAAGAAAAATAAGCTAAGTAAGTCTGTCATTTACTTAGCTTGAGAGCAGAAAATGTCCGACATGAGATTGTCTATTACATTACTCACACATTGTTTGGCGTACGATGGCACCAAATTGAAACTAACTGCATAGTTAGCATGACAAATTAACATATGCACACAGGGAAGAAATATTTCAATGAGTCATAATCGATGGGTTCACTAAATAGACGGATTTCTACGTGAACAAGATAATTGGAAATTTGAGCATGTGAGGCGAGAGAATATATATATG
>SDVV010007353.1:0-17833 GCA_016164225.1 Gammarus roeselii
TTGTAATGCAATGTGGAGGAAATACTTTCAATATAGCGTGAGGAAATTGACAGTGAGTTATAATGACACATTTAGACGGCTGATGCAGGTCCCTCGCTCGACGTCAGCGAGCAGGGTTTTTGCTGAAAATCAATCAGATCACATCAAGGTACTGTTCCGTAAAGCGGCACACAGCCTTATGACTCGAGTTATGAACTCCCCAAATGAAATCCTCGTTGCAATCTGCTCTGGTGATGCGCTCGCTGCCTCGTCATTGTTAAGGCGATGGAGAGAATTACTATACGCATAGGCAGGATAGAGTTGTATGCCGTAACTTGTTCTTAGTTGTGTGCGGTAATTTTATAACTTTGTTCTGACTGTAACCCTAAAATAAGATGTCTCAATTGTAAAACTATGCCCATGTTGGTTGCCAATAAAGATTTTATTATTATTATTATTATTATTATATTACTTTGATTTATATGAAAGGGATGATGTATGCCAGAAAATATGCATTGTTTATGAGACACAATCACATACTTTCTAACGTTACACAAGATTCCACAGTACTTTGAAACATATTCGAGTAACGAACTCATCAATACAGGTGAAACCATAACAAAAAGTGCCCATCGACGCTGCTGATCAGTCCTCGTTATTCACTGCCGCACTGGTTGCTAATCCATCAATACAGGTGCAACCATAACAAATAGTGCCCATCGACGCTGCTTATCAGTCCTCGTTATTCACTGCCGCACTGGTTGCTAATCCATCTTCTTAAATATCAATGTGAATCCATGTCCTAGGATCTGGCATACATTTATAACGGACAGGGGTTAAAAATTAATAAGGGATTCGTAGCGGGAGATATCTGTATAGTCGGTCTTATTATTGAACCGTGGGATGCACTGAGTTGTTTCGCTCTTTATTATTCAGGCTCACGAGTGTCAGTCAACTCTTCAAAATTGTGTCGCCTGCTGCACCGTGGGATGCACTGAGTCGTTTCGCCCTTTATTATTCAGGCTCACGAGTGTCAGCCAACTCTTCAAAATTGTGTCGCCTGCTGCTGAACTCATTCGGGTTGGAAAGGCGTTAAGGCAAAGTTCACAGATGTCACCACGAATGGGCTCAATTTTGTAACCCCAATAATTACAGGTTCATCAACGCTAACGTGAATGTGAGCTCGAAGCGCCGCAGATGCGACGTGATCAATAAACAATTTACTCATGTTAAAATTATGAAAAAAAATCTGTATGTGTTTTATATGTGTTATTAAATATAGATTCGTATTTGAGTTAAGTACAACGCGCTATTCGGCGTCGTATGATTATTTTTGGCTGTTCCGTTCATCAGCGGTCGGGAAAACGTTCACTCACAGTTTCTGTGTCGCTGTTTCATACGTAAACGTAACCAACTTCGTAGTGAGCGTGAGCCCATTGACGCTGAAGTAAGAAAACACAGGCGAAACAGCTCACTGGCCAACGAAACACCACCTCTCTCTCTTTAAAGTGCCTGGAACATCTGTGGTTTGCCTAAACTTTTAAATGCAGCGTTTCAGACTCCATTCAGGTAGACTTTGCCGATACTGGGTTTGGTCTTATATAGACCAGGCAAAATATCATGATACGACATATATCTTATGGAGACCATCATCTTTTCATTTCTATTCTCAGTAAACTTTATGATTTGAATTAGCAAAACTATAACTTCTCAATGATCAATAAAACAAATCCCAGAAGATGGCTTTATTGTTCACCATATTCGGCTAATATCATACCTACAATAAAAAATATTGGTACATCATTCAATGAAGCCAACGAGGAGACATCCTCCAGCCAATATTATCCCAACATGTAATATTTCGTCTCAAAAGAGATACAGATACAGACAGACACTGACACAAGGCCGAATACTCAGGGTGGGGGTGCCCAACGACAAAGTGCATCACACACCCTCAAACTCTCACACCCACACAATTTAGCCCTTTAGCACTAAAGGGTCCGGCCGGAAACCTCACAACACACACTCTGGGTTGCGAGTGCGATCCGAGGTCCGTGTCAGCTTCACGGCCCGACAGCGTGACTGGTTTACCCTTGCCGCGTCATGATGACAGGGCCTCCTCCACCCACGGTCATCCCGTGCGGGAAAGCACATCAGAACACCGTCAAAAATCAACCATTCACAATCATTCTCCACTCACCTATATTCATCGCACGCTCTCTCGCGACCTCCATATTCCAGTCTTCCCTTCTTAACGCCTGCTTCACACCATCCATCCACCCAAACTTCGGTCTACCTTTAGGCTTACAACCTCTCGCCTACGCCTTCATCACCTGTTTTACCAATTTCCCACCGTCCATCCTCATCATGTGCCTCAACCATCTCAGAACACGCGAATCCACTCTGTCCTCCAAATTCACCCCATCTCCATTCTGGTTCGAACCACGTCGATAGTGAACCTGTCTATCAGCATACTCCAGCCATGCTTCTCAAACATTTTATCTCGAAAACATTCAACCTTCTTCTCTCTTCTTCTCTCACCCCCAAGTCTCAGCTCCGTATAGGGCAGTAGGGAAAACGACACCCTCATACAACCCTCTCTTTGTTTCCCTCCCAATGTCCTGCAGCTCATTACACTCGTCAGTAAACCTACCTCTTTACACCCGCTCTTCACTTGCGACTTCACCTCAGTTTCCACTAGTTCAGTCTTCTCCACATGGGAGCACAGATTATTAGAACTTTGAACATCTTCCAACAACTCTTTTTTTAGGAGGACACTAATTCCGCTCGCATCGGCAGTCCTCGAGCATCCCATTACTATCCTTTTAGCCACGTTCACTCGTTACTTCCTCCTCTCATACACTCTACCAAACTCGATACTAACCTAAATTGTTTCTCCTCTGAATCCTCTAATAGCGCCGTATCATCCGCAGACAGCAACTGGCTCAACTGCCAACTCCGCCCATTCGCTTCCAACAGCTCCAAGCAACGACCCAGCACACTAACGTTATCTTCTTGACCACTCCATCCATGTAGAGATCGAACAGCCAGGGAAACATCAGGCAGCCTTGTCTCAGACCCACTTCCACAGTGAACCAATCACTCACCTCGCTTCCCACTCTGACACATGCTCGGCTGCCAACATAAAAACTCTCCATCGCTTTCAACCGATTTCCGCCCACTCCATACAAACGCAACACCTTCCACAGCGCTTTCCTACCAATCATGTCGTATGCCTTTACCAGATCCATGGAAGCCCAGAACACATCCTTTCTTTTTCAAGGTACTACTCACAGACCTGTCTCACGGCAAAAAAACTGATCGGTACACACTCTACCCCTCTTAAAGCCACACTGTTCTTTTCTAATTGAGCAATCCGTATATTCTCTAATCCTTTTAACCAGCACTCTCCCGTCAACTTGCCGACAACTCATAACAAACTGATCCCTTTTAAATTGCAGATCTCATTTATATCTCATTTGCCCTTATACAGCGGAACAATGCAGGCACTGCGCCACTCAATCGGTACCACGCCTGCCACAAAAACGTCGTGATTGCAGCTCAAAAGAGGCTTGGTCGAATATTGGCTTAGCACAAAAAATAATGTTGGAACTTATCGGATAATATTCGCCCAATGTGCCGTGCCATTGCCACTGGGGCTATTGACTCCATTCTATCGAGAGCAGTAATCTCGTGGATGCGCGCTTCATGTTAGGGCGCTAGAACACATATAATGATAATAATCCCTGTTGATTCACACCCGAATAGCAATTACGTGTAAAACACAAAAATTGGATCTGAAATACAAAAAGTTTTTCCTAGAGATGCTGGTTGAGCATTGACATTGAAAACTTTCGCAATGGCGACGTTCAAGTGTCGAGGTCAGATTTCAATTGGGAGTGCAAGAAGCATTTTTTTTGTTATGCGATAAACTAAATTTGGTCCCCTTCCCGATCTTTGCTTGGTCCTATGCTGGCAGTATGTGCTTTCGAAATGACGTCACAGAGTCTGGACCAGCTACTGCTGGGGAGGGGATGTAGAAGCTGTCGCCGATGGAGAGATCGTGCATCTTCAACTCACCTCAATGAGCGTTCAAGATGCACTACCTTGACAATTACTAAGGAGATAAAAATGTGACATCAACTCATGACATGAAGGACAGCTTGCAAAAAATATTTTTCAAATTCATTCTAATTGACATGAGATATCGGTTTGTGCAGGATGAAACATTTCGAAAATGAACTTTCAAAGATTTTTCCATCACGTCGATAATAATTTGATAATGTTTTTTTTTTCTTCTAGGATTTACCTGCAAGGAGATTGTACGTTTTTAAGTACGTTTATGCATATAGCTGTTTGTACTTGACCTATAGGAAACAGCTGTACGTTTATGAATACTTAAAAAACATGCAATCACAATTCAGAGAGTATCGGAAACATAACGTAAAAATCTAATATTTCTGTCGTCTATTGTACATCGGTTCGGTTAATGAAAGGCCCGTAGCTTAGCGACCGATTTCGATCAACTTGCGCAAGCTAGTTTTCTATTAATGGATGAAAATGATAGTTAATGGGAGATCTTGCGCTATCTGGTCTCAAAGCCACGATCCTAGGTTGTGTTCAGAACACATTTCAAATGAGTTGGGCACAGTGCAGATTATAAACTTCCAGAGTGATCCAACCTCTGGGTTATATGTACAATTAAGTCAACTGTCAGTGCGTCAGTTGGTACTCTACAGATGGCAAACATATTTCAACAACGTACGAGGCATGCGTTCACTGCGCCACCTCACGCCGAGTCTGACCTGTGCCAGATTGTGGGATTCGCTGTGGCTTGCAATCATAGGTGTGAACCACGAACCTCAATTTCGTGGATGAAGTATATTCAAAGAAAAAATTGACAGTATAAACAAAAATGAATCGTTATATTATATGAAACAAATAAATAGTTGGGTATAAGACTATAAGTGTTTGCCTCGTGGGGTGAACTTCAATAAAAAAAATCTTCACCACATTGATACTTATGTTCGATCATCGTAGGATACGTAGCTAAATGGCAGATAACTATTCAAATACGCTATGTCGATTAAAGATGTAGTGTTATCTTGTAGCAATTGAATGCGTAAAACCGCGATGATTACAAACATCTCTTTTCGGATGCAGTGAGTTGTATCGGCCTAGACTCACAGCAGTTGACAGAGAGTGAACGAAAGATCAAGTTACCAAGTGATCCAAGCTCTGGGTAATGTAGGAGATTAAATCGATCATCGGTGCGCCAGATGGTGCTTCCCCGACGTCGCAATTTTGTTGGTGCGCGTTTTTCAATCACACACAAAGCCACGTATTCGCTTTGAGACGGTTCATGCCTCACTCCGAAATGTCGCCAAATAGAGGGGTTCGCTCAGTCTTTCAAACGTGTAGATAAGTTCCTATAAACCGCGTACAAGCTTCATATATATGTATAGTGACGGTATACGCAGCAAACTTTATACTTTAACGGAAACAGAGAATCTTGCAGACGATGGCAGGCCATGGGAGTTTGCCTTGAATGTTTCAGGTCAGTGAGATGAAAAATGGACTGTTGGGGAAATGAGCATTCCCAAATAACTTTCGATTTCAGTGCTCTTAATTATATATTGGCTTTTGTTTTCTAAAAATGTTCTTGAAATAATTTTTTTATGTGATTTGTGATAACATAGGTCATATTAATTGAACTTGAATAATTAACCCGTCTATTTGCACCAAAGGGTTTCTTCTAATATAATGAAAATTCTCCTCGTGGCAGAATTTGTAAATACTGTATAATCCGGTGATCTGTCTCATCAGTTAATTACTGCAACAATGTACACCTTTCTTGATGTGTTTTGGGAGTTTTTTTAAGTTATTGGAGTCAAATTCATTTTGATCAGTTAGTAGAACAAAATGGAGTTTTGTAAATGCATTGCAGTGTTTTGTTGTTATCACATCGTCAAAATTGCGACCAGTATAGGACACCTTGATATTTTGGGGATTTTGGTCACTGTAAATTTCGTTAATTTGATCACTGCAACTATCGAATACAAACGACGAATAAATTCAAAACAATTTGGTTAGAGATGCGTTAAATATTACACAGCTTTCGAGGATCTGTTGTCAGCAGCAGGGCCCGTCAGTTCCCACTGATATACCCCCGCCGCATCATGATGCCCCCCCCCCTTCCATCCTTTCACGGCCATACCGACAACGGGGCAAGTGACCGCACAGATAATATACATCCGAACAAAGTATTTCTGCCCTCTTGTCTGTAGCCCCATTAAACATTTCAGTTTATTTTGATGCCTTAACATATGTTGCAATTACAAAAAAAAAGTATTTAGATTAAAAAACATTATCGTACGCGCAAAGTCAATGTTTTCCTGATAGTGTCCATTATTACCAATTTGCTTGCTTTGAAACCAATTACTTCATAGGATTGTATTTTCAAGGTATCTGATTCTTCTTTTAAAGTGAGTTGTTTGGTCGGAAATTTTACATATGTAAGTAACTATCTTGTTTCTGCAGGATACAAACACATTTCCCAAGACAACATGCCGGCCAACTCAAATTATATACCCAAACTGGGTAGTATTTATATAATTGTGAAATACCTGAAACAAACATATAAATGCATGTTTCGAATTCAATTTAGAAGGTTAGTAATGAAATAATAGTTACCTAAATGTTTCAAGTTATTAAGTTACACAGTATCGATCACTTTGTAATTTGATAATCTTTCAGCTATTAGTATATCAATCTCCATGTATCAATATCAATCACAGGTCATATCGACCTTGCTTTGGGACCGTTGCTGTTTTCCACCCTAGTAAACATTATCACTCTAGAGTAGCCTAATTAACCATATATTTTTCGTGTTAATTCAGTGTCGTCAAAAAATTCCATATAATTCGTGTTATTCAATTAGCCAATTGATATCATTTTAAAGCCACAACCTCAGAAAGATCTTGTTCGATATATTGATGGCATGCTGAACATAAACGAATAAACATTTCTTAGTACATTCTAATTTCAGAAAGCAAATGAGACTCACTTTGATTCCAGTTGACCTCAAAGAAACAGGTCAGGCGAACAAAAGATGTCTTAGATTTTGATCACTGAGAAATTTGTCCCTTTCATGATCTAGATTAAGCCCATCACGCATCCGCGGATGTAATCAGATCCTCATTGCTTAATTACTGCGTTGCATTTGAGGACAACTGAGATTGTTGGGTCAATTGAAACGGTGATCGAGCGGACATTTTTAACTTGAAATTGTTTTATTAGACATGTATATGAATGACACTCTGACCTGATGTCTACTGATGAAATGAAATAATATGAAGAAATAAAACGATTCTGTGTTCAATCCAGAACAAACAATAATGAACCTATTTACCAAAACAATAATTAATCTATTTATCTATATAAATAAATACTGCAAAATCATTCAATGAAGTATCCCCATCCGTGTGGATGTCGAATTACACATCCGCATCCGCGAACACACAATTATAATATCCGTATTCACATCCGCATCCTATAATTCGTATCTTTGACATCCGATCCTTTCAGTATTATGCACTTTGTTTACGTGTGTATAGAGGCTACTGTCGAGATATGTTTCATTTCAGGAACTACCGTTGTGGATACAACAGCTCCGGTTCAAGCCACCTCCCCCTGCTACCTGATGGACATGACACAGACTGCAGCAAACCGGATCATCAACTTGCAATGCAACGTACGAACTCCCTTCATTTGTCAGCGTTCCTATTAAAAGTGAGGGTTAAATGCTTGGAGGATTCTTTGAACGCAGTTCAGTTACATAACGAGCATCATTGGTCTATAAATCCTCTGATTCATGAGATGGCCCTACTCTGTTATGGCTTGCAGAAACCATTCCAAAGCCCTCTAGAAACTGCTATTTCTTAGTTGCATCTCATCAATAAGCTCTAGTTCAAAAGATAGACGAGATTCTGTATCCTACAAGTCACAATAAGTCAATTATACACACATCATATCATACCAAATTACCAGTCAATCGAGCGCAGATCAACTCAGATAGCATTTATTTCAATATGCATGTAATTCTATCACAAGTCGGTGAGTTATGCCACTGAGCAAGTTCCAACACTCGATGATCACCGCCTCATTCATGCTTACCCTGCAGTGGCAATAATTATTCATACAATAACACGAAGGACACACGACTCGTTACGAAATAAAAAACGTCTATTCCTATTTTTAAAGTACAGTACTGTTGTGTCTGAAGCAGGGACCAGCGGACAGCATCGAATAACATTATTAATTAATGCGGGAGGCCCTTCTTTTACTCATGCCGACACTTCATTGTTTTGGGGCGGGCAGATATGAACGTCAGTTGACTCTCTTTTAGCTGACAGCACTTAGCTACGAGGAACCCAACGTCCTCTTGTGTCTAGATTGTCTGAGGGTGTGTCTTTCATTATGGTTCCAGTCTCCATTTAGTTCTTGCTGTGCGGACGCACATGTGCATGCCTTGTCATTTGGTTCCTGATTTCCCTATACCAGGATCATTGTTCCCCTCCTTGAACAATATCAACTGTACGGGTCAAGTAGAGATACACATTTTGTGTAGATAAATTGTATAAATCAACTAGGCAACATAGATGCAACCCTGATTAAGTTGTATTCTCCGTCGCTTGCAAAGCTAAGTACCTCCAGGACACACGGAGCAGTCCCATACCCTAATACAATTGCTTGTAGCTAAGGAGGCCTAATTGTTTATGGACAGGTATATAACATGGCACATTTAAAGTTTATAATGAATGAAAACACAAACATCTTTATTGCTCTATTTTTAATTAGTAAATAACAATCATACGAATAAATAAACATTTCAATGTCTGTCGATAATCATTGGAGCTCAGTGGCCGAGTGCCCTCCTCACACTAGACTTCCATTGGGAGGTTGGAGGTTGTCAGTTATAGCCTTCCTGACCCCATGTGAGACATTCTGGCTGGTCTCTTAAATAATAAAAAAACAGCCCATAAACGACTTGGTTAAAAAAAGCTACCGGGTGGCAGCTATGATGGCCCCGTTAAACAAGCGAAAAATCTCAAAATTAGAAAGAAAAAAAAATCACGTTATATTACAATTATTGGTACTTGATCTCATGCAGTGGCATGGGATACCGTTATTGGATGTCTATCAAAGAACGCAGATGTTGCTAAAGATCAGCGAAGTCGTATGTGGGGGAGAGATCTGTAGAGGTGAATTGGCGGTCACTAAATTCACTTGCCAAGTCATGGAAAAAGAACCTCGGTACCTAAAGACACAAGTCGGAGACAGTATCCACTGTAGGCTACTGCACTGGGGAGAGAATATGACATTCAATCGATAGTAATGCCGAGGCACTGCAACTGTTCGTGGTATCAGCCGTCCAGCTCAATCATAGAGCGAGCTCCGGCGCAATCACGACGGTGATTGTTCAGCCGCTCACCCTCGTTTGAATAATATCGATGCATGACAGCGGCGATATGCCTTCGATACTCACGCTTTAATCAGTTAATTATAACCGATTGCTCTTCACCCCGGGTCAGGGCTGGGCGATCAGTGTTGAACCATAACAACCTGTACTAACATGTTAAACAAACGACGTGCAGTGGTTGGAGTCAAAATGTAATAAAAAGTTCACTTCTGCTGATGGGTTTGAACTTATGACATGCCTCGTCAGAGTCAGAGACGTAGGACCTGAGCTACTGGATCACAGACCTTAATGAGCGATATTGTCATCGATTCGGCCCATCATCAATTCAGATTTATTTTTCGATATTGGTAAACTAGAATAGACGTGCTATTAATATTATTAAAGAATTTAGAACTAAAATATTTTGTTTGAAGAGATCCAGTTATGTTGAATTAGAGAGGACTATTACTGCAGTTGTAAACTGCTTATGATGCACAAAATGCGACCTCGGATTCAGTTTACAAGCGTTTACGTTTCAGGACTGTGTTATATGGACAGAGTTTGCTAGTTCAGAGTCATCATACCACAATGCAGTTGTGTTGAGAGCGCATATCGTTGAAGACTGGTAACTTTCACCAATGCAAATTTTTCATTCCTACTGTACAGGAAACAACTTAAGTGGATTCAGTACGGATGCATGCTTCAATCAGTGTGCATCGTCGACCTAAGTAAATACCTTAATTCAACACGTGAGCTTCTTGGAAAAAATGTTCATTCATTTTATTTCTGGAGATATGAGGACGAATGACCGGACAGGTACATTCAAACATAAATAAAATTAAACCTGTTTGAACATATGCATCAATAATTTATTTGATTGTAATTGAATTCCGCTATGTAGTTCAGTTTGTGAACTATTGTTTATTCGTCAGCATACTTTTAACGAACTTCTCATTTACCTTATAACCAGTTCACGTACTACAATTTCCTGTTACCTCATTCATGAAGAAACCTATACAATTATTTGACCTACCTCTAATGGCTCAGTGGATTTTTTTTCCTGTGCATATTTAAGATGCCACGTTAACTAGGTGGTTAGTTTCAAAATATGTACTTCAGTATGTCAAAAATTAGGTGAGGGACTTCAAGAGACACCCGCATGTTGGGCGTTTAATACTCACCGTTTTCTAGTAAAATCTCATGATTAAGTAAAGGCCAGTCCGACCTTACTTATTTCGTATTTCTTCTTGAAATCATTGGTCCACTATAACGTTTATATCTGCTTCGACCTCATGAACTATGAAGAATGTAGGATGTCCTTCAATAATGTCCATCGACTGGTCGGACCTAGAGGTATATTTACTCAATAACCTTAGAAGTGAGTTATTAATAAATATATAGAGTAACAAATGCTGTCTTCGGAGCAGCTCACACTTGGTGCTTATCGTACATGTATCCAAAAATTTCTACCATTTATTAATTTGTCATTATATCTGAACATATTTCAGATCCTTAAATCCCTTTTTGCGCACTCAGAGCTTAATTAGCGTGCAAACCAGCGACAGATTTGAGAATGAACACAGAGAGCTAATATTATTGCACTCCATCATTCCCTTCCCTGCAATCATAAAACATTAGGTTACAACCGGTTTTAATGCTCTCCTCCTATTCCAAAGATTTCTCTGAGTGACTGGCAGTGCGGCCCTCGACCAACAGTCATTAAGTTATTGGTCAACGCTGGGCGACCAGAGATAATACCTAAGCTACAGAAAGATGCCTTTCAAAGATTATGCTGAATCCGGGATGGGAATGCATTATGTCTTGTCACCCACACATACCACGTGTGTCGGGTTAACAAGATGTCCCGGCATTATGACCCATCCTGTGGGTTATATCTGGCCACCCTCGCAGAACACTGGATCACTGGGGTATTAACGATATCCCGGTACTGTATCATAGATTTGCTTTTGCATTCCGTGACGAATTAGAACTGATGGACAAAAACAAAGATAGTACGGCACTCAACCGGAGAAGTTTGTGCCTGTGATAGGCCAGCAGCGCTGAACGAAAGTTTCATTGAAAATTCGACGATAAGATGACGACGAATGCGGAATAGGTGTGCTGCACCCAGGGCTGTGAGGGCATGGTTTAACTAGAAACTTCATACCGCTTGAACACGGTCCTGTTTCCATTCAAGAGTATCTGCATCTCATCCTATACCGTTGCGGCTCCTTCAGGTAATAGTGCTCAATTTTGTACTCACTTTCACGAACTTACAAAATTGGGCAAAACATCGTCACGTAACGACTGGGAATCACCTCTCACATCGTCAATTTAAGTATGCCCGGCTCGGAACATAAAGGCATGCATGCAGTGACTCTGTAACTCACATTGGCCCACGTAAACCCTGACAACCTTTGCTACCAATGCATTTAGGCGGATAATCTCTTATATCAACATTGTGTGCCATCGGAATGTTCTTTAGACCTCCATCAAGATTTCATTGGTTATGACTTGTTCCGGAAAGGTTGTGCACTCATGTTCGTGCAGCTATCAGGTGAGACGCACATTGCCTTCCATGAACTCAATAAGGCTACTCATTTTGATTTGATGGTGGTGGCTTGTCACTATACGTACTTTTTAATTGTGTATATTTATGTATAGATTTAGGATACAAAAAAATACCAGATCGTTTTTGTGTGCATTACAATTAAAACTCTTTATTTCTTTATTTTTTGTGCTTGAAGGCATTTGCCTTATTCTTTTCAGGTTTACGTGGATCAACTAACACCTTTAAATCGCGCTGCCTTGAAGAAAACTCATTAATTGTTGTGAAGGCAAAACGGGTTCCGAATCTGATTATCTGTCATCCAAATTGCGGGAGGAACCATGCGTGGGAGGAACCATGAGTGGGAGGAACCATGCGTGGGAGGAACCATGAGTGGGAGGAACCATACGTGGGAGGAACCATGAATGGGAGGAACCATGCGTGGAAAGAACCATGAGTGGGAGGAACCGTGCGTGGGAGGAACCAAGCGTGGGAAGAACCATGCGTGGGAGGAACCATGAGTGGGAGGAACCATGCGTGGGAGGAACCATGCGTAGGAGGAACCATGAGTGGGAGGAATCATACGTGGGAGGAACCATGAATGGGAGGAACCATGCGTGGAAAGAATCGTGAGTGGGAGGAACCATGCGTGGGAGGAACCAAGCGTGGAAAGAACCATGCGTGGGAGGAACCAAGCGTGGGAAGAACCATGCGTGGGAGGAACCATGAGTGGGAGGAACCATGCGTGGAAAGAACCATGAGTGGGAAGAACCATGCGTGAGAGGAACCATGAATGGTAGGAATCATGCGTGGAAAGACTCATGAGTGGGAGGAACCATGCGTGGGAGGAACCAAGCGTGGGAAGAACCATGCGTGGGAGGAACCATGAGTGGGAGGAACCATGCGTGGGAAGAACCATGAGTGGGAGGAACCATGCGTGAGAGGAACCATGATTGGGAGGAACCATGCGTGGAAAGAATCATGAGTGGGAGGAACCACGCGTGGGAGGAACCAAGCGTGGGAAGGACCATGCGTGGGAGGAACCATGCGAAAGCCGTAAATGGGACGTGTGGTAACCAATATTTCAGCCTGAGGTCAGGATGCTAGGAAGCTCTAGTCATTCCAATGATCTTTGTAATGTATGCACAAATATCCAATTTGCACATGAAATATTACAATTTTACCTCAACAACAGAAGAGGGCGGCTCCCCACATGGCTCTGACCGGTTGTGTCCCATTCGTCAAGAGTCTGTTTCCCTTCGTTCGAAACTCATGCTTCAATACTTCACAAACTCTCTGGTAAGCACATTACTCATTTTATCACAACTGCTTCTTCGCTGCCACGGGAGTGGTTGGAGAGACACTAAGTTGCTGATTTACCATCTGCGCTTTTGATTCGTAATTCAGATTAGTTATAAATGTTTGTTCAGGAGTGTTACTTCGTATTAAAACCAGTGGGTAAAACTCTATATCGATACTAATGAAAATTATTACAATCAGTTGCATTCGCTAATTTTGATGCTGGGTGTTGTGTTCTCACATTGTTCCACACTTAGGCTGAGTACAGGCGCGTCCTCACATGAACACACGAAAATATATGGTGATGTATAGGCGATAGTAATTATTTTGAAGGGTTATTTTGATTTAGTTGTCTCTGTGATGCCACCGACAAGCCGCAGAGAGTATTCTATTTGCTGATTTGTTCATTGATGATCGCTACCACTTTACTTGTTGTCATGTTATTATTCCTGGACTTTAAAATAAATTTATCCGAGTTTTAATACCCACTTCACAATAAGAACCATGTAATAGATATGATCATCATATAATAGGCTTACGGAAAAATATTCAAGTACCGTGCTCGAGGCCTGATCGGTTGGTATTACATAGATGTAATAAAACGTTTTCGGTAGAAGATTGTCTTCTTTCCCAATTTAAGCTATCATATGCACGTTTTTATTATTACCGAAGTTAATTCCAAGTTACTCTACTCACGTGTTGTAGAGTAATGAGAACCTGGTGGTTGTAGGATCATTCATTCCAAGTTACTCTACTCACGTGTTATAGAGTAATGAGAACCTGGTGGTTGTAGGATCATTCATTCCAAGGAACTCTACTCACGTGTTGTAGAATAATGAGAACCTGGTGGTTGTAGGATCATTCATTCCAAGTTACTCTACTCACGTGTTGTAGAGTAATGAAAACCTGGTGGTTGTAGGATCATTCATTCCAAGGAACTCTACTCACGTGTTGTAGAGTAATGAGAACCTGGTGGTTGTAGGATCATTCATTTCAAGGAACTCTACTCACGTGTTGTAGAGTAATGAGAACCTGGTGGTTGTAGGATCATTCATTCCATGTTTCTCTACTCACGTGTTGTAGAGTAATGAGAACCTGGTGGTTGTAGGATCATTCATTCCAAGGAACTCTACTCACGTGTTGTAGAGTAATGAGAACCTGGTGGTTGTAGGATCATTCATTCCAAGTTACTCTACTCACGTGTTGTAGAGTAATGAGAACCTGGTGGTTGTAGGATCATTCATTCCAAGGAACTCTACTCACGTGTTGTAGAGTAATGAGAACCTGGTGGTTGTAGGATCATTCATTCCAAGGAACTCTATTCACGTGTTGTAGAGTAATGAGAACCTGGTGGTTGTAGGATCATTCTTATGGATGCCAAAACGAAAACAGAGGACAACAGGAAATGACAGTGTGACGTCGCTCCTGTCCGATTTTTCGAGAGGCCACCTACTGGTCATGTTTAGCCACCGACACATTTTATGTGGTAAAACATTTGGTTTACATTTAATTTGTGTTTAGCTTTAAAACTTAGGCTGTTTTAGGAGGTTAAATTGATTCTCTTTTCTTTCACCTAAAGCCTTATTGATACCGTGGTGTTTGGGTAACATATTATTTCACTGAATACATTCGGCTGTATAGCACCGCTTCATTCTTGCTTCCAGAGTTAGTTCGAGGCTTTTCCAAAGTCAGTCGTCAGGCGGCTGCCTCAGGCGGCTGCCTCGGGCGGCTGCCTCAGGAACTGCCTCGAGCTGCTGCCTCAGGGCGGCTGCCTCAGGGGCTCATGTCCTGAACAATAACTTTTGAGCCCCTTTCAATTGGACAAATGATCAACTATCCATAATAAACACTACATATAATTTCACAAATTGTTATATCCTATGGAAATTTTCGGTTCCGGAACATAAAGTTTTTCCATTTTAGTTGTACTTTGCTCACTCATAACCAATTGCGTATCATCATTTTGTAAGGTACGAGGGAAAACACCCAAGATTTAGGTATCACAATATTCCAGATTTTTTGTACATGTGTATCCAAGTGTTGTTCTCGAAGAGAGCTGTTCCCATCACACGCTGATAGAATTTCACATCCTAACACAATATTACGATAAATTAAAATAATATTGATGTGGGGACGCTAGAGTTCACTCATTTTATACATTTCTTTCGTGTGAAATAAATAAACTTCTTGTCGTTCAATATCATATAAACGTATTATAATTCTGCTCAACACCGGAAGATTGTTGTTAAACTACTATAATATCACCAGTTTTGCTGAATGTTTTAGCAACAAAATTCAACACTATTCCGTGGAAAATACAGTATATCAGGTTAAACCTGTTACTCGATTTGAATCGGAATTCCATTTGAGCAAGACGCGGCCATTATTAAAAGTTGTAATTGAATCTTTCCCTGCGTATCATTCTCATTCACAACGGAATGCTTTGGCTCTCGATTGCTAGCTTGGCCTTTTCACGCTCTACATTCCAACACCTCTGATATACTGTGGGGGGCACTGATATAAATCAGGCCACTAACGGAGAACATCGACACTAATGTCACATCATTAACAACAACAACAACTGGCACCGACATTAGGTACTGTTTAGATCGATGTCGAGTTTACGCCTTATTCTAGGTTGAATGATTAATGAATTGTATTGCTTATATTCCGTGTTTGAACTATTTGAGCAATGAAAATCTATCGACTATGAAAGTAATCAGAAACATCTTGTGCCGCATATCTGTGTGATGACTCGTGTCGACGGTTCAATGATGCATGTTAAGAACCGAGAGTCAATAGATGTTATAAAGTAGAACAAATGAGTAATACACAGTGCATAGTGATAGTGAGGTTAAGGGTTATGATAGAGATTCGTCGGGCTCATGGCAGCCTGATTAACATTAAAGTTAGCTTGTCGAGCCCCACCAATCGCACCTATTTATAACCAAGCGCTGGTGTCCTTGACGATTGGTTCAACGTGAATAAAATAAGTACCCCTAAGCGTTCGAGATACACTCCTTCCATAGGTAAGAAAGGAGTCTGGAACATACTTTCATAAGTATCTTCAACACTCGTAGTTTACACTTGAGTCACTCGACATGGTATATCATGTTACGGACGTGACACATACATCTTGGTCGCTCCCGTTCGTGCGCTGACTCGTGACAATCGCTGCTGACAGTCGCCTACCGCCAATCTTGGAATCAATCGATGTGTCGATGCACAGACCAGGCACAGTCAATCACCCTCCAAGCAATACAAAAAAACTCAGTAAATCTGCCCTGCAAACCATTTCGAAAAACTATACTAAAAAAAATTAATTACCTAAATTAGTCAACACATGACTGCCTACAATATATCATACGTGAACAAAATACCTCCACTCGTTGGCCCTCTGGCTTAGTCGGAAGACCTGGCGCTCTGACCCAACTTCACCCACCGATATCTAGCAATGATACACTCTTTGTATTTATAACACACGCGAACAAAATACCACCACTCGTTGGCTCTCTGGCCGAGTCGGAAGGCCTGGGGCTCTGATTCAACTTCGCCCACCGATATCTAGCAATGATTCACTCTTTGTATTTGGCCCTTGTTCCTCGTCTCGACACTCGGCTTTGAATTGACTAGTGAAAAGACGTTTAAGGCCCCGACAATTCGATCTCATTGGTCTTAGGCCGTTTACGTCACTATCGGCGTTAACGTTTTTGCAGGCGTTCAACCAACCCCACAAACTTTTTGTTAACGGCAAAATGCCATTAGCTACGGTAACCAATTTGCTTTGATTACATAAACTTCATCGCCAGCCGAGAGAAATACTCAGAAACATGTTCTGGAGAAAAATGCTTAATTGAACATCATACACGTACGTGCCGTCCACATTTATGATATTCTGCGCTGGTTAGCTACATTATAGCGTTTTCTAGGCATCCGCAGGTCTTGTCCTAGCTATTGAGTTACTTAGTTTTACCGTAAAATAATCATATCAACCATAAACTTCCCAGGTCGTTCCAAATCAGAATTAAATCTCGTTTCGAGCAAAGATACTCATTTATTGTTGCCGGAGTCGGCCGTTCTTGCTTTTGTTTGTTTCAACGCGTTCGTAACTGTTGCTGGACCACTTCTGATTGACGCTGTTTTATTTTCATAGGCTTTCGTCAAAATTTCATTTACCGTTTCTGATGTTAAATTTATGCTATGCTAATGAACATATGTCAAGCCTGTCTCGTTGAACTTTCGATCAGCAATAGTTTTGACTGTTTTCAACTAAGTTTTCTCTAGTTTCCTATATGAAGTTTTACCTCTTGGTTAACCGCCCGTAGGATTGGGAAAGCCATTGTGAGGCGTAATGTAATATCTGCCCTTGTATTGGGAATTTATCATAAATGTTTTGGGCGAACTGCACCCACTTTTAAGATAAAATAGCGGCAAAAGTTCCTACAATATCGAAGTAGATCTAAAAGTTGGCAACTATTACAATAATTAACATTTCAAAATTGAAATTGGATGAATATTCTAGTACTCGTTTGAAAATGCACGATGAC
>SDVV010007354.1:0-17833 GCA_016164225.1 Gammarus roeselii
CGACTTGTAGGTGCTAGTGGGGTAGTGCGATTGCTAGTAATGTTGTCTCTAGTAAGGTACTTCAGGCCTTGAGCTTATTAGCTTGTCATAAGTTTACAGTTTCATTCACTTAGAGTTATGGCAAACCTTGCAGCTGTAGGTAAGTCCGAGCACAACTGTTGTGCTTGTTGTCTAACGCCTGAATTATGCTAGTGCATTCCATTTTGTATTTGATGTTTGAATGCATGTTTTTGCAATGTAATGCAGGTTGAGGTGGAACACCTCCTCCGATAGCATAATGTAGAAAACCCCGCTTCATATTCGCTCGAGTGATGCTAAACAGATCCCAAAATTCTTGTCTCTGCGATGCTGTCAGCTGTTGTGGAAACTTGGACATACCCATTTGTTCGATAGAACTGGCATTCCTCATGTGTTACCAAGTACCTTATTCGATATATTGTACCACGAATTTAATGTGTACTGTGGACTTATCGAATGCTTTGTAAAACACCATAATACAACGATGCATCATGTGGACTAATGATTTTTTTTAATATTTTATATTGCGTGCTATGATTTGTAACTGTGTTTTCACTCGTGGTGTGAATTTATGCAGCGCTGTAACTATAGGTTAAGGTAAATGTCTCTATTGTACTGCTCTACCTATTACGAGTGTTATTATGTTTCACTATATTAACGTGTACACTGATGACTTAAATTACTTTCTTATTGCAGAAAATCAAGGGTGTCGTGTTGCCAACTGCTGTGTTAACAATCTTAGCTATGCAGATGATATGGTGTTGTTGGCACCGACTCCCTCAACATTGCAAATGCTTCTTGATATTTTTTAGTAATTTTGCTGAACCCCATGATATTGCATAGAACACTGGAAAAACTGTTTGTACGCTAGTTAGACCGAAGGGCCCTAATTACTATCTATCGACTAAAATGAAACGAGACGTTGTTGCACTGGATTATTTAGATGAATTTCAATATCAAGGACACATCATCACAGCAAAATGCACCGATGACAAAGATGTTGCAAAGCAAACAAGGCGGCAAAATACAGTTGGCAACATGCTGATACGAAAATTTTCGCTAGCACCAAGGGAAGCTAAAATCCTAATCTTCAAATCAAGTGGTTACAGATTTATTGTAATACACTGTGTAGAAAATACTTTCAATATTACGTGAGGAAATTGACAGTGAGTTATAATGACACATTTAGACAGCTGATGTAGGTCCCTCGCTCGACGTCCGCAAGCAGGATTTTTGCTGAAAATCAATCAGATCACATGAAGGTAATATTCCGTAAAGCGGCACACAGCCTTATGACTCGAGTTATGAACTCCCCAAATGAAATCCTCGCTGCAATCTGCTCTGGTGATGCGCTCACTTCCCCGTCATTGTTAAGTCGATGGAAAGAATTCCTATATACATAGGCAGGATAGAGCTGTATGCCGTAACTTATTCTTAGTTGTGTGCGGTAAATGTATAACTTTATTCTCTCTGTAACCCTAAAATTAGATGTCTTAATTGTAATACTATGCCCATGTTGGTTTATAATAACTTTTTTATTATTATTATTAGCAGCTGTATTATTCTAATTCAGTTACCCAGACATTCTTTGTTTTCTCTCTCATTTTCTGAAATATTTACCCCAGTTTACCATAGAAAACTTCTCTGTTCTACAACTTTAAATAAAGAAAATTTTTGACCAAAATTGCTCAGCCATTTACACTTTTTACAACAGAAAAGGCCGAAGCAATTAAATTAACAAGTTCTGGTAGTATAAATGAGTAAAGAAAAAATTGCTACAGCCTGATAGTAGGTACAAAGGGAATTTTCATTTATTTGTGAATGGTTTGATAATAGTTAAGCGCGAGGCCGGCAGATGGCGGATGTGTTGATGCAGCGTGCGGGACGACCGCCATTAAACGACGTAGGCCTTTATTATCGTGGCACCATTTTTTTCAAAATACTCCCTTTTATTGTTTATTGTGAGTGAGAAAACCAACATGGATAGATTATAGGGGTTACGTTACGCGATTTGCTGTGGGCTTCGGCCCCTCAAGCCGCCCACAGATCAAAATATTGACGTGTTCGTTGGAATGGTCACGCGGTAAAGCTCTCGTTCCCAAAATGAGCAAGTTTCGTGCTAGGCAGCTTGATGCCACGAAGCCTATCCCTATTTATTTGCAAGAAGATATATGTGATTACACCGATTTAAACAATGCAAGTAATAGAACAGTCCCGCAAATGCCTACGGGCATGGAAAAGGAGGAAGAAACGGTGAGTTCATCCATTGCTGCGTGTGTTCGTCTTATTCAGTCCGCCATATTGGATTTTCGCGCGCCAATTTCAAAGTTATTCGATTTATGTATGATTTTTATAAAAAGAATCTAATTGTCTCATCCGCTGCATCTATCACTCAAGTAATCATGGTTTTATGTGTAGTTTTTCGATAAATGTCTGTTTTTTTGTGAGTCCTTCTTGAATAGTTGTGTGTTTTTTTTCAATATATGAAAATGCACATTGGCTTGCTTGCAATCACTACAGGTTTGCATATCAGTTTTTAACTGTAACTTCTTGAAGTGAAACTTAATTTATAGTTAGCACTTGATTGTTCTGAAAATACAAGAAAGTAACTTCTGCATTAAAAGTTGACATCCCATTTTATTTTTAATTAGGGAATTTGTTATTTATCAAAACATTGGTGAATGTTAGGAAAACACAGAAAAGTGTCTTTTGCATTAGAAGTTGACATCCCAGTTTATTTGTAATGAGGGAATTTAATTTAATTACACTGGTGAATGAAAATTAAATAATAGTTTACCTACTACCTAGCCAGCTTTGACAGTAAGGCCTGCCAGTCTAAATTTTGGAGAAGATGGAAAGGAGATACTAGCATTCATGAACAAATTGGAGGAAAACGAAGTGACTTATATTGAATCTCATTAGTGTTGTGCTTATTGAGAAGCCCGGTTTCATAGTATGGCCTTTATCACAAACTCTCTGGCTAGGAATTTACTAGTTGAATACTTGAAATTTAGGTGTTGGCAATGAATAAATACCATAAACTTATCAAATAATGGTTCTGGTTAGAACTCCCCCCATCAAATGACCAAATTTTCTGTCTGGCAACTAGAAAAACAATGAAATTCTAGAAAATGTTGGTGTACATATCGACTTTGTTGATGGTGACAATTTAGATAACTTCTCCGAATGCCCCTGCAAACGATAGTTGCTTGACACCATTTTGCTCTTGATGTGCTGCCTAAAGTTCTGTAATGGAATGGAAGACAAATGACTGCGTATGATAATTTTCAAGTAATGTTTCTGAATCCTCCTTGCAGAAATGAGACAAAGTAATTTAAATATGTAATGACGGCATTTCACCTGCATTGCAGAAAGAGTGGATGTAGCTACTGCAGCATTTCCACTTGTAGGTAAAATACCCTTTTCTGGGGGTAATCATGCCCCTCCTCGGATAGTGTCTAGGGCGGTGCAATTAGAGCTGATTTCTTGAGAAAGCAAGCCAGTTCTTCATAGTCTAGGGTACAGACTAGAGTAATTCTAGACTGGAAATGTCCAATGCGGATCAGAGTTACTCTAAATAGTGATCTTTGCAAAGCTAAGGAGAATTTATCAGAATAACAGCTCATGCTAAAGGGTTTTGAAAAGAAGCAATTACTCTGCTGAGTTGTTGGGTGGGGGAAAATGTATACGAGTAGTTTTGGAGCAGCACATACCCATTCACTTAGGGGGCAGTCAGGATACTGAACTACAACGCGCGTGAAACTGTGCTGGGTTTCCACAAGCAGTTTTTTTGCACCCTATTGTTCAGAAAGTACTCAATTACCCAAACAGCATATGAAATACAAAAAATGTAGATGTTAAGAACAATGGACTCTGGTAATGTCATTGAGTTTTTAACAAGTCATATTTTTTGGTTGAAAAGATGTGCTCACACTTTTGTAATAGTCTTATTTTGTTGAATACATCTAATATTCAGTGAATGATTCTGTCTAACATGAAATTATAGCCAATTGTAGTGCAAAACAACATGATAAATGCATCGCCAGAAGAAAACTCTGTAAAATGTTCTTGATCATTTGAAACACTTGATAAAGGTACTAGACCGTAATGCAGCTGATAAGTGACCAACTAAACATGCCGCAAACCAACCTCCTTACATGGAACTGCTTAATTTAACTGACACACGCGGCATCAATTAGTGACAAGCAGTACAATTAAAGCAAATGTCCACTTAGTGATCAATCTAATGAATCTATAAAAGTTAAACTGTTTCATTCTTACCAAAGTTAGATGAAGCCAACACAGTTCTATTCCAATAGCAGATTCAGCTTGGACAGTGAACCACAGTAGGCAAAGGCTATCAAAGATCTGACTGTGACCATTCATCTTTGAAATAGTCACATTGATTGAAAAATAAATATCTGGAGACTTTGAGCAAACAAAAGTTGTCTGACCATCACAAAGGATGCTATTCCTGCCTCTATGTTAGCAATTGTACACAACACAGAATTTTTCTGGACAATTTGAGTGAGCAAAAGTCATCAGAGAATCACCAACAATGCCATTCTTGGCTTATCGTCACGGTTGAACAAGACAATAAATTAGCTGCGTTTTACATCAAACCAAGCTGTTCAACATATGATTGCATTTTTTTGAGAGCAGCAAATATTTATTTTTCAGAAGCCATGCATCTTTGAATGACCCTAGTTTGTACCATAGACTAGGGAGAACTGGCTTGATTACCTTAGAAATTTGCACTAATTGCACTGCCCTAGACACTGACCTAGGAGTGGCTTGATTATCCCAGAATAGGGTATTTTACCCTAAAGTGAAAACAGTGGTGAAACATCATCCGTTCCTGCCTGAAGTATGAAACGCATCAATGGTGAATGCAGGTCTTTGCAAATATCACAAAAATCAGAATCATGCAACGGAGCTCAGTGGTTGAAAAAATTTCAGTGGAGTTGCTGCGTTAAGTTGGCAGACGGAGTTCAACAATTGAGGCAATAATTTCAATGATATACCAGTTATCTATGACAATATCCCTGCGGAGTTGTAAGTAAAATTTCTGCGGAGTTATGTGCACGTTAAGAAACAAGTACTTTTTCCACCCTGAGGGTAATTCAAAGCTGCACCGCTTGTGATGAAAAAATCACTACTGATTTTTTTTTTGGTCTCGTTTAACCCTGATTTAGAGGCAAGAATGACAGTTTTGGTGATACCCGATGACATTTGCTCACTAATGTTGTACAGACATAATTTTGTTTCCTGTACAGTTCTAACATAAAAGTGGAAATAGCATCCTTTGTGGTGATCAGATGACTTTTGCTCACTTAGTTTCCAGATATTTATTTTTCAACCAATGTCACTATTTACATTATGAACTGTCAGATCTTTGATAGCCATTGCCTACTGTTGTTGACTGTCCACGCAGAATTTGCTATTAGAATGGAACTGTGTTGGCTTCATCTAACTTTAAAATGAATAAAACAGTTCAGTTTAACTTTGATGGATTGATCACTTTATGGACATTTGCTTTAACTGTACTGCTTGTCACCAAAAATGTGTCGCGTGTGTGGGCTCAACTCGACTAGGCATGTCACATGTGCTATGATTGGCTGATGCCGATCATATTTCCCCATGAGCCGCATGTCTCCACAATGGTCGTACAATGATAGAAATTAAGTTGATGAAGTACAGAATTGGACGTCGCTCGGCTAAAGGCATACACGGGGCCGTAGGTTAGGTAATAACTCTACCATATCCTGTGGTGAGTTTTATGATATTTGATCCCTGCAAATTGAATGAAAAATTTGACTACGCTGCTCTGGCTGGCAAATGTCTAATGTGTATTATTATATTTGGCAATTGGCAAGTCTTTCTTTTGACACCTTGCTGTTAGACCTGTTTGCATTATTGGGTATTTTCTGCAAAGTACTTGGCAAGAACTATAGAAATTTTACTAGTCGCAGTGAAAACTCTGCGAGTATATCTAGCTTTAATATATCTCAGCAAATTGATAAACACTGCATTTGCTGTAAACGCTAAGCGGTAATTGACAACCTACCTCAACCAGACCCAGTGGCGCTGAGCCGGGTGAGTGACTGCTGGTTGTACCATGTGTTGGGGGCGGTGAGAAGAAAAATTACCCTAAAAATTCAGCAAGTAATGATTCCACAAAGTACATGGGCAGGGAAAAATGTGCACATCAAAAAATATTAAGCAATGTTTTGTTGATGAGTTGGTGCCCATTTGATTCGAAAAAGGTTTAGTGATGATTTAAGCCATTTCCATACAACTACTATTCAGCAATATTATTATGCAACATATGTGATATTTAAACATTTTTCAGCGAAACATATCCAAAATGAAACCTGTTGTCCCCGGTATGTTTATTTTAGGTTATATATTAAAATTCCGCTGTTTATAGTCCACAAATTAGTAATCATTGTTTATTCAGAGGACCTTGGGTACCTTGCAAGAACTTAGAGCCTCTCAACAATGAGAGAGTTTATAATTTGAGTGCTATGACACATCTAGATAGAATAAATATTTATGTGTCATAGATTTCAAATTTCTTGCGCCACTTATGTATAAAAAATTATCACCCTTCCACCAGTCTACTTTAACTGAATTCATGTATAGATGATGTAGGGCACATCAAAGCACTTTTTCCTAAACAAAATTTTATCTTTTATCAAGCAGAGCTTGATATTTAGGCATAAACTACTTGAACAGAATAGTTGGGTTCTCAATTTGTCATTTTAGTTAGTCGTTCTATGTGATGATGTAGTAATGCAAAGGAAAAACTTTAATTATAATGTTCTTATACTATGTTAGTGGTGCTGGAGAGCAAAACTGAAATAGATTATTTAATAAATGAAACAAACATAAGAACAAAAAATTTATGTATTACAATATTTGTAAAAAGAGACACTACCCCCATCTGTTTGAGAGAGATATATACACCTATTTCATTAAACACCATATTTTAAAAGTACAAGCAATTTTACACTCCTAGACAAAGCAGGTGCTCACTCAGTCTTGACTACGGAGCCATTTTTTGCACTCCTAGCAGCAGAGGGTTCAGAGCACTGTACATTAAATGGCCCAAAAACTTCAATTTTTTTATTAAATGGAGTTGAGCTTTTTCATTGACAAGTGATGTATTATTTTTTGGAGGAATGCTTAGTTATTCTAGAAATGGTTTAGGGAATCGCTCCCGAAAACTGGTACTTGCATTTTCTTAACAATGAAAACAAGAATGATTTACACAGGGTCATCAGAACTTGAATGGGACATGTCAACAGCCTTGAAATTCTTTATATAGCCTATTCGATCATTTTTCTGTGGTGGAATGATAATGAAAGCCCCAGATTTTGAGACCAGTTGTGATGTTTTACAGAACGCACCCCAGGTTGTAAACTTTCTTGTCCTATCTTGTTGATAAAGAAAGTAACGTTGAACCATTTTATCTACATAATACTTGTCAAAAAATCTATGAATTATTGTAACACTTGTAGGTAATCATAAAATGAAAAATTCATGTTCTCATCCAATAATGAGATTTTTAATTTACCTGAAAACTGAAAATTGTCTTTTAATGTCCTTACTGCAAAGGACTGTTTGGAGTACCTTTCAAAGCACTAACCCACCATTTTCTAGGGTAGGTTCGAGTCTAAATATGGTGTTCGTTTTTTGTGTTGTACGATGGAAGAACCTGGGTAACTTGACAGTGATGCTGGAGCGAGGAAGGCGCCTTTGCTCAAACGATGTGATTTCATTCTACACAAGCTACAGCAGCAGCTGGTAAAGCATAACTTTCCGATTGACTGCTCCTCAGGCTCTCACAGCAAAGAGAATCCATCCTAACACGGCGACAAAACTACCATTTTGAAAGTTATATTTGTACAATCTCGACGATAACATATTATATGAAAACCTTCCTTGCGCATTCAGCAACAATACTCTGTTTGAGTGCTCGGCGGCAACTGGGTCATAAACTGGCTGCAGGCAAAGTTTGGGCGGCAACTTTTCAAAGCTAAATTTGAAAAAAAAAATTGACTTTCACTGCTAAAAGACTGCCACTTAGCAAGCCTTAGTGCAGATAATGCAAACTGGCTGTTGGAGAGTGGCGATGGTATTTTGTTGACCTGGTAAGCATATATCTGACCGCATCAATGCTGGCAACTCCTCAGTCATACTAAGAAACATGGTTAAGAAGCAAGTTTCAGTAATAGCTGAAGACAAGTGAACATCAATATTCTGGGTTGTAGGAATAAAACAATAAAATATTTGATATAAGAAAGCCTCTGCTTGCCTGCAATTTTTGCCATTGTTTTGGTATCCTTATAAATGTTTGGATCTTGGCAATTTCTTCCCCCCCCCCCCACCCCTCTGCATTTTGAAATATTTTGATGGTCCTTTTTTTATGGAAAATTGTATGATGATTTGGCAATTGGTGGTTGTTGATCAATTTTATTAGTTATTACCATTGTAGAGACATTGTTTTGATTTGGAGCAGCTGGATGATGGAATTGGTTTCAAGTTGAATAGTGTTGCACTTTACCTGTTGATTCCTGAAGAGACATGAGAGTGCTTGTTGATTCAACACTGGTTCCATCTCCAAGTAAATGATGTTGTAGAAAAGGCTTCCACTAAGGCTGCCAGTGAGTTCTGCTTTACTGCCAAGAGAATTTCATGGTGTCTGTTTATTATTTGCATGAGACCTATTTTGAACTATTGCTCTGAGTGGACTGTTGAATAATAAGGTGATCTGAGACTGTTAGGATCTGTTCACTGGCAGTGCACCAGGAAGATTGATGCGCTGGGTAGACTGGACTATTGAGATGAGCTCAGCCTGGCTCTGTAGTGTTTTCTTCATCTAAGGGATGTTGTTATATTAGGATCTGGTGAAGTGATTGATTATTTTTCATTGTTCTGTGGATTCAAGTTTGTCTGCTCTGATTGAGATAGCTACAGATATTAGCCAATATCATTTTTTTCAAGCTGGTGGTTCTTAACTGTTGAATGGACTAAGAGTGTAGATTCTTTTATTATTGCTCACCTTTCTCACTTTAGCCAACCCCCACAGCCTAGACAGCCCTGCCAACAAGGCGTAAAGGCATGGAAGGCAGTATACCTCAGCGCACCAGCAACCATAAAGAACAACAAAGCGACAAAACTGCAGCTGGACGCTGGTCAGAATATGCCTAATAGGTATACAATACTGAAAAGTCAATGATTGCATAAGACTGTTAAAAACACAAACTCTAGTTCATTGGGTCTAGCAAAACTCATGCAAACCCCAACTTCGCAGCAAATGCATTCTTTTGGCTAAAAAGAGTATTGCATTGCAGCGCATCAGAGAGCAGTTTGTTCCAAACCTGCACACAGTGAGGATAGAAAAATCTGCATTTAGAGTCTGTCTGACAGTTTGGAACCATCTACTTGAAAGGATGCCTCTGAGTGCTAATATCCAAAGCTGACCCAAGCAGAACAGACAAACCTGAATCTACAGAACAATGAAGGTTGCAACAAACTACCCTCTGATGTGAAGCAACACAACTATCAATGAGATTTGTTTTTCTTTAATAATGAGCTTTGCCAGGGACAACAATTGGACTATTGAGGCAGAAGGGGAGGTAGGGGTACACTGCCATTCCCCCCTTTCTCTGAATTTTTTACAAAGCTACTATTAATTATCATTAGTGCGCATATTTGTTGAAAATGTCCCACTCATCAGGTGGCATCCAAATTTATAACTGTTGCAAAGTCAGGTATTTTTCAGACAAGAAGTTGATAGGGTGCCAATCAATCCTCTATGAATAAATTAAGTGTCTGCAATTTCAAACAGTTTTTTGCTTATTTGAAAACAATCGACTTACTGTTGAATAATGCATAACGAGCAAGAACAGTGTGAATCAATACATACAAGTTGTTTCACCTATCAGTCCCCTGTCAGCTACCACAGACCAGCAAGTCAGATCAGAGGAAGCTATGGACAAGTGTGCAACTGTTGGAAAACATAGGGTCACGGCGGATAAATCTGCCGTAAATGTTGTTGAAATTTATGTTTGTATCTGCAGTAATCTTGCCTGTTCAAATTTTCAACGTAATATTGTGCGTTGACCGTCTGTTGATCGCACTAAAATTTCATAAATGCGATCCAACAAATGTCTTGATGCGTGAAAATTTGTTGGATTTTTACAAGAGGAAATTCAGTACGAACTGCAGAGAAACAAATTCGAAGACAAGTTGGCCAGCAAGCAATACAACAATAGCTTAAGCTCCAACAGACAACACACCTCCAAAAAGGAAGCCTAATTAGTCAACCAACAAATTGCAATCAATATATTATAAAAACACAGTGGTTAGTCAACACAGTAAGGGTTTTGCTTTACTCCTTACTCCCACTACATTTCACTGCATTCCTGCTGTCAGAGTTGGACTAGATGACTGACGTGTGAGGTTGCTGCGTTACCTCTGCCGTTGTTCCTTTTGTCTGGTGATCAAGCAAGGATGCAAATTAATACTCCTGCGTCTTGACACCCATTGTTCAAACAATATGGATAACAGCTAGGTGCTGAATTGATTGATTCAAACTTTATTGCTCTCACAGAAAAGTCTCTACTGTTATTTGGAATGCGTTTTGAACCAGAAGCTAACATAGTCATCAATATACAAACCAGCAATTTGGGACCCGGCTAGGGAGGTATTTTGTAATCATTTCAAAGTTTCATCGTGATTCAACTTCTAGTATATGACGAATAAAGACAATCTTCACGCATATAGTTGCTATGAATAAGAACTGATTGGTGGCGTGCCATCTAATTGGGTGAAGTCTCCGTGAAACTTTGATAGTCCGTTGCTGATTAATGTTCAATTTACTGTTATGCGTTAGATTCAGTATGTATTTGAAGCGTAATCAGTAGATGTCAGGCAGGCTACTGTGGCGTACATTTGCCCATTCTATTGTGTACCGCAGTGGTAAAATGGTTGAAAAAAAATCATGCGCGGTACATTGAATGGTCAATACTGCCGTCCATGCTACGGGTGGGAGAAATATAGTCCTCTTTTCTATTTTTGACAGCTCTTACTTGGTGGAAGCACATGTATGACTATTGACTAAATTCAGATAGAAATTAAAAAATAGGTTTCCAAGTAAACTATATTGAATTATTCTCCAGTACTGATGGTTGCAGATGTTTCACGGAGTTGAGGAAATTTTGGGAAGCTGGGAGGAAGAAGGATTAGGAAGGACACAGGAGAATGATGTAGGATAAAGGTAAAGGAACAAGATCAGGTCATGTGGAGGAATGTAGTAGCAAAGGGTGATGGGAACAAAAGAGCATGAGAATGTGACAATACTGCGCAAAAAATATCGATGAACTAATTAAAACTAGTCACTTCAATCCTACAGAATGCGGACTCAGATGTCCTTAAGGGAAGGATCAGCGTATGGAGCATAGGGGAGAAAAAAGATCTCAAGCAAAGGATATGAAGTAAGGGAACTGAACAGGAATCAAAAATGAATAACTAGAGAAGGAAAGATACAATTTAGCAAATAGGCAATTATACAGTTAACCACTGGAAATAATAATGAATGTCAGGACAAGTAAATATGCAATAATTCACAACCCAAACAATTCAACAGAGACTGACATCATGTGAAGTGTGAATAGAGTTTTGCAAAAATATGATTCATAACTGGCATAAATAAACTTCACAAATGCAAGATATCAATGCTTTAGCAGAGGTAGAAATAAGTGCAAATAAACCTAATAACTTGATACCAAATTGCAAAGCACAAAGAAACCATAACCCAACCAAGGAAATGCAACAGCTTAGGAAGCTTAATCAGAAATGCTTATACTAAATCGTTCAACTTAATAACCCTACGGCACTGTATACTTACAAATCTAATGAGGAATATATAGAACCCACCCAGTGCAATAGCGGCCAAGAAAATGTAAGTTTAGATAAGTGGTAAGCACTTAGGGTATTGCAGATTAATCAAGCAGAATAATATTTATTGCTATGATATGACCTGCAACAAAGGAAAACTTATTATTCAAGATAGAAGAATACACAAGAATGAATAAATTTAGAACAACAAATGCATAGTTAGGCACACGTGTCACACAGGAGAGAACAAATAGCTTGGGCTTAACAGTAGTAAACCCCCGGTAACAACAAGATTTCCGTGTATTGCGTTTGATCATGGTACATAATTTTGGCACACCTTGCTCTGCAACTTCAGACCATCTTCTGCAAGGAATGACTTTTTCCTATAGGGACTTAACAATGGGGTCTTGAACAAAAACAAGCTAGCGTTGACCGGGGTGACTCCCCGCATTTTGCGCATACTTTGAAATATTCAGAAAGTACGCGGCCGAGAAAGTTTGTATTTAGGGTGTGTATAGCTACTATTATGACCATGGAGCACCATAAGTTTCAACATTCTATCATTAACCAAAAAAAAGTTATTAACAAAAAACAGTGCGGCGAGCTACGACCCCAAATCGGGGGTGACTCCCCGCACCAAACAGGGTGACTCCCCGCACCCCCCATATATCAATAATTGAAACTCAAATTGAAAGTTGGAGAGTACCAATAGATAGAGCATGCCTATATTAGTATCTATCAGTTGCTTAAAATAAAATTTAATGTCAAATATTACGTCTGTGACAGGTGTTTCTGATGCTCATCTTTTGCTGCCGCCATACCAGACTGTCGAAGGATTTTTTTCCCGATTTTGCCGCGGGAAACGAAGTTTTTCTTCAATAATTGCAATCTAATTTCACTGGAAGTCATTTCTCCACATCCTAAACTAATTATGACCCTAAAGTATCAGTAAATGAGCAAATATTACGAAAAAACGATCTTTTTAATATTACAATAAAACATGTAAAAAAATTATTTTGTCAATTCTATAGCAAACTTATTGCATTAACATGAATACAAGTCATGCTAGGTAAGGGATTGTTGCCTTGCTATAAAAATGTGATGAAAATTTTTGTTCCTGAGCATTAAACACAAGTTAACACTTAGGCCTAGACATGTCACCATGTGTTGAAAAAATCGGGTCATTATAAAATTAGTTACGCATATTGAAATTAGCTGTGGTGTCATTATTGTGGGTCATTTACTTCCAAATGTCATCATATGTGTGTAGAATTGCACTTGATTACTTTTCATTGAAGAAAAACGAAAATATTTAATAACAAAATGGGTGCGGGGAGTCATCCCCGATTTTTTTTTTCACCTGGGGTGACTCCCCGCTGTTGTATATTTGTATATATCTACAAAAGTTTACATTTTTTCCCAAAATCCTTCTTACGCAACGAACTACATCATATTCCGAGTATCACCACCAAATTTGGCTTTAATCCAATAGAAACTCAAGTCACAGCATCAAAGTTTGCGGAACGACAAATTTTCCAAACCAAAATTTTCGGGGACCTGAAAAACACACCTTCACTTTGGCGATTTTTCATAAATTCTGTGCGCCTATTGAATTTCTATAAGTAGCTGATACTTACTAACAAAGACCTGCTCTTTCAAGCCCCGTAGTCAAACGGTGACATTTCCGACGTTTTGGTGCCCAAAAGGGGGGTGCAAGCAGTCACCCCGCTTTTCCGACTGCGGGGAGTCACCCCGGTCGACGCTACTTGACAATGGTGTCTTGAATAAAAAAAACAAGCTATCTATATGCGAGACAATATTGTGGACGTGCGGAAACAAGAGCTCATCAGCAAAAGTATGTGACTCCTTCCTAGGCACCAAGTTGATGCTCTCACCAGCCCGTGACAGCCTCCTCACGCCCCTTTTAGCTGTCCTATCCTCCCAATTATGAACTCTTAGTCACAGATGTGGCAAAGGCTCGCGGCTAACTGGCCGACTTATAAATTCAAATTTTTCTTTTTATTGAATCTTTATTGAAATATTTACAACAAGCTGGCAAGCACATCCTACACCAATATATACAACAGGCTGGCAAGCACATCCTACACCAATATTTACAACAGGCTTGCAAGCACATTCTACACCAATATTAACAACAGGACAAGGTAAACACTTCAAGACTGACAGGTAGGCATATGAAGGTTGGGGCACCTGTAATAGATTTAAGGATGAAAAGCAATATTAATGTGGGTTTCCTGGCACTAAAGGGCCAGTACCCAAAGCCCCAGAGGTGCTACCCAATAGACACACATGTACACATACAAAGGGATATATAAATGGCAAGGGCAGCAAACCCAGCAAGAGTGCCACTGTGCCAGGATCATTAGGTGACCGGACTGGCTCAGTATACAGTCATGTTAGGCCTTGTATTAGAATCTTCTTATTTCAGAACCAACCAGAACATGGAGTAAACCAATCACGATAATAAGAGAAACTCTAAAATCTCTATACTGAAAACACTTCTTTATGGGAATACCTCTGAATTGAAATTATCACCATCAAAAATCTTTACTACCAAAGGCTGTCAGACTTTATTTGCTCAATTAAAGCATCAACATGCTATGGTATTCTTACGTAAAAGATGATCACCGAAACCACATCACAGATAAGTTTACTTTAGTGTATAAGGGTTCAATAATCACTCTGAGCACACCGTCTGTACTGGTGAAGCTATGCTAGTCTCCTTGATTTATGGAAGTAATCAAGTACTACTGGTAAAATGCAAATCACAAACAACCAGACTCATGAAGGAGTGCACTCACAATAGATCACCTCAGCACATGGGTGAACTCCCACCCAAGGACTATCCCCCTGTTGCCACTCCCAGCAGTAGGCTGCAGTGGTTTGACCCACAAGACAATTGAAGAGGGAGGGACAGTCAGTTCCAAAGAGGGTTTCCAATAAGCTGGTAACGGATATGATTAAGGGTCACTAGAGACGGGTGATTAGGTGTCCCAGAGGATGCACAATCCTCTGGGATACATTAGTATCCCCCTGGGGAAAAAGCATAAGAAAATTTGGGATCTTACTACAATATGATGACTCGATACATAATTAGATTTTTTTTACAGTGTAGCATGTCACAGCAACCGTGGGAACACTCCACACTTAGTGCTGTAACATCAGCATTTGCATGTTGCTGCCGCATTCACCAATTAAGGCTTGGATACCTGGTGTTTCTTTGCTATTCACAGCAGGTTACAGCATAGCTGGCAGCTGGCCCACATTGGCTGAGACACTTCACTTGTGCTGCACCACCAGCATTTGCTTGTTGTAGCTACGCTTGCCAGTCAGGTCCTGGCCTGGCTTCGCAGTTCAGCAGGGAGTTGTCCCCACATCCATTGATTAAGGGTTGATCTGGAACACAGCTTAGGTACTTGTCCAGTTGGCTCTTGAACCTCAAACTGTTTGCTGTTGCTGACAATTGCAGCACCCGTCTGGTCTTGCATATTCCCAGTGGCATTCAATTGAATTACCAAGGAGTCTGGCAATTGAAGCTGTTGAATGCAACTGTTTGCATTGCCTTAACATCCATAAGTTCTGTCACTTTGAAGCGACACATTATGCCAATCCTTGCCTGGTTTCTTGTGGCATTATGCTATAGTCAAGTTGAACTTACAGTAGGGTATCCACTTTTAAGATGTCGACCAAGACCACAACTGTGGTATTTCTCTGATCAACTTTTGAACCTCACAATGTTTAGTTAGGTCTAAGAATTGCTGCATATGTTTGATCCCATGTGTTTACAGTGACATCCAATTGAATAGCAGTGGTCTCCCAGATGTGGAACTCTGCTGGGTTAGTATTGTTTTACTGCCAAGTAGTTTTGGCACTTGAAGTAACTCATTCTGCCATTCCTTGATGAATTTCTCATTCCCTTCTACATTTTTATTGATTGACATTGATCAGATAGCCTTACAGAACCATGTTTACAACCTTGAATCTATCAAAATGTTTTTGGATTACATTTAACTTGAAGGCTTTCAATATTTCATAATTTATTTTCTTGCAATCTCTCAGTTTTTCTGGTGGTTCTTCTTCAAACTGTTTCATCATTCCAGATCTTTCCATTTATGTGGGATCCAGAGAAGAGACTGCCATTAACTGGTCTCATTTCTTGTTTCTGAAAAGGCAACATTGCCTTTTTATCCCTTGATAAAAACATTCTCATAGCCCAAGAACAGTCTTCTGCACCAAGCCTTGACCTTTGCAATTGGTTCCAATCTTCAATGTCTGCACTTCTGCTTGAATGATTTGGAGGTTTTAGGTCAGAATTTGTTTTGCATCTTGGTAATTCATATTTTGATTTGCCAAATTGCGTGCAGATTTGGCCAGTTCACTTGAAGACTTCTATTTGATCAGCTTAGATATTTTCTGCATCCTGTGTATGATTGAATCCATCACAATACCTAGTAGCTACTCAATTATTTTCTGCAATGCAGGCAGCCAAATAATGTGGACAGTGTTGGGCTCCAATTATCAGCCATTACTAAGAAAGTAGAGAACCATGAACTGTGTCTTGTAGGGCTCCAGTGAGGAGTACCACTGGTGCAGAAATTTCCCCCCATTTACCAAGATAGTTTCAGTTCTGCTTTGAAGAAACTGTTTCAGATTTTTGAAAACATTATCTTGAATACCAGCATTGGATAGTTTTGAAAATGGTTTACTCATTTTACTGTGATCTGCTTTGTGGAATGCTTTAGCCAAATAAAAAAAAATAAACATGGAAGTGAACTTTCAGAGCACTGCAGACACAGATTGTAAGGGCTCCCCAGTTCATGTTGGTATGACTGGATAGCCATGTAGTTACCATGCCTTATTCATGACCAATAAACCCTGTTGCCTCTGGGCTAACCTAATTCTTCCACATACACCTCAGATGGGTGACAGTAGCTGTGAAGTGTGTATGTATGTGTATATACATATATGTATGTATATATAGTCAATTGGGGGAACCTAAAATCCCCTCAAGATAGGGCAAGAAGTAATCCCCCTCCTCCCAAGGCCAGTATTAGCATTTTTCATGATTTCTTAGCATGGTTAGGTTGATAATAATGTCTAGGACAATGTTTGTTTAAAGTGTTTTCAAATCTTTGTTTGACTTTTTAGACAACATTTTTTTTTCTAGAGATGACTGTAACAGCACCAGAAAGATGTTGCTCCAAATTCTAAAAATTTGGTTCTAATTTGATGTAAATCACATTTGGAAAGTTACGGGGGAATAAAAAATCAGAGGGTGTGCAGTTTGTAGGGCTTTATAACATATGTGAACACCAACCTCCTAACCCCCTCAGTTTTCCTTCAATAAATGTTACGGTAAATCAATAATTAGGGGGCAAGAATAACTCAGCAGTAAGATTTTTTCTTGCCCCATTTACAGATTGTTTTTTGCCCCATTGTGTATGAGTTAGAATTACCCCCAGAAGAAATAACATGAACAAAATTTGATACATTCTTGCCTCACCATCAAAGTTTAAGCACATGCAAATATCTAATTTGTCATTACTTAAGGTCTTAAGGCCTTCAGCAATGACATTGATACACCAGTTGAGACTGCAGAATTTGATTTCCTAAAAAAGCAAACCTTATCAGACCCAGCTATGTGGAAGTGGACATCACCTGCAGTAAAAGATACAGACCATGTTCCCTTGAACTGCATCTTCTATCGGCCTGCAATTCCTGATATTGGGAGAGGATGTTTAATTTTTCCAGATGCAATTGTTGCCCACATCTGCAAAAAGTGAAACCTTACGTAATCCATTAACCACTCACACATACATACATATGCACTAACACACACACAAACACACACATGCTTGCATGTACTCACTCTTTCTCAATCAGATAT
>SDVV010007355.1:0-17833 GCA_016164225.1 Gammarus roeselii
GAAGGAGGGGAAGGGTATAGAGTTGGGGTGAGGCTTGGAATGTGGGCTTAATTGGGCAAGGAGCACGAAAGGGACTCTGCGGTCACCTCGCTTTCCGTCTGTAGAGGGTAGCCGGGAGAGCTTAGCAGCTATTTTTCCACCCTTACACTGATGGAATAAAATGAGCCTTTTATTCTATCACAAACACGTAAACACTGTGTTGTAGATATGACCCACTGCTTTTGCACCAGGTGGGCCTAGCAAAGTTTTTAGAACATCCGATTTAACTTATGCAGTGAATGATATTTAGCACAGCAAATGAAAATGAAATGCCCTCCTCTATTTATATATCAAGCAGAGGAGGAACAAGCCACACACCCTCACCCCACGGCTGTCAGTCGAAGATATAGTTATTGTGGTCAATGTTTTTTAAATATTAATTTGAATTGAAGTATGTGCATCCATTTAATTGTGAGCACAAGTGAAGTATAGAATATCAATAACTTGTCCTTTATAAATGAATGAGTCCTTCTCTTGTGTTCCATGTCGCCCTATTCCTAGGGCGACATGGCCATTGCTCGCAACAGATACTCAGAATTGACTCACGGCATAACTGCAGCAGACATTCTGTGTATATACACCATCGGAGGTGGCGGACAATGGGTGTCAACTGGCGCATGAGGCTGCTCTTTTCGTTCATGAGGTCCGAACTCGCGTGTATTGGTTGTTGTGAGAAAACATTTCGATTGAATGGGCCAAAGAAATTGGGCCAGAGTTATAAAATACTCGTTTATTTATTGTGCCCATGATGAAAATATATAGTTATTAGGTGTGCAAAGATAGTTTAGAATAATATCCTATAAAGTGGTTCATGAATGCATATTTACGTTGTGATATGTTTTATTTCGATAACTTGATGTCATTAATTCACTAATTTCATAGTCTCGGAAGTCCTTGAAATAAGAGTAACGAATGGTAAATGTGTTTTGAGAGAGTTATGTTTGAGCAGCAAGGCTGGAGTAACGATGAGATATAGGATCAATAACAACCTTCATCTATTTAGAACGGGGATGGGAAAGAAGTTAGACAACGTAGATGCACGTGTCCTGAGATGGTTCGGACACGTGGTGAGGAAGGATGATGTGAGATAGGTGAACAGTCGTAAACCTAAAGGTTGACTGAATTTTGGGTGAATGGATTGCGTGAAGTAGTCATTAGGAAGGAGAGACATATGTGTGAAGGAAGGAAGAGAGCAATCAATCAATAAGCTTAATTGGAAGAATATTTATGAATGTGTAATTGTTGACGTTTTCCTCGTGTACTTTTCAGCCCACGACCATCCCGTTCAAGAAACCGAACTGTAATCACATGACAGTCTTTCCTAAAATTGATCTTAATATTGAAATGCGGAACGTTTTCAATTGTTTTAGATAAGACACGTTTCTGATAGCTGGTTGGAACCGCGCACCAGGTGCTTTCAGACTGATTTGGCAAGCTTATTTGCAACCAACATCATTATACTACGGTGGAAAAGTGTTGCAGTCATCTACTGGTAATCAACTTGGACCGGCACTTTTCTCTCTGGGGGTTGACGAGGTTGCCCGAGCTGTTGAGTCAGAGTTCAATGTCTGGTACCTTGATGATGCCACTTTTGGACACTCGCCAGAAAAGGTTTTGCAGTACGTGCAGCGTTGATTAATCAGTTGCAAGAGGTTGGGTTTGAGGTTAATGATAGAAAGTGCGAGATGACAACCTTGGGCCACTCACCTCAGGAGTTGGACCATACAGAGAGATGCTTTAGGTTGGCGCTACCTGAAGTCAGGGTGGATCTGATTAACCAGTGTACTCTTCTAAGAACACCACTTTCCGAAGAGGGTATACCCGATGCTCTGTAAATAAAACAAAATGACTTAGAACGAATGATCACGCGATTGAAGCAGATAGACAGTCACCAAGCATTTGTGCTTCTGAAAATTCGTTTCTTTATTCATAAACTGCGATGTGTTCAGATCATCACCCGCCTATCATCATGGTGAGTGTCTGAACAGTTTCGTTTTGATGTTGAGGGATGCCGTCACTAGGTTGACCAATGTCCCAATTGATGACAGATATTGGAACCAAGCCACTTTGATAGTTTGTCACTGAGGCCACGGGTGAGTGACGTAGTCCAAGCAGTTCTTTCCAATATGAACATCGTAGCTGACACAGAGGAGCTGCAAGGTGCTGTCGGGATGTGGGGGAGAGAGATGGTGATCCCCTTAACTTGAGGGACAGGACAAGAGTAAGCAAAAAGTATGGGACTTGCCTTGGGTAGAGAGCACACTGAACTGTTTGCTTGCTGTTGCGGATCAGACGGCGAAAGCACGCCTCCTGGCTGCCTCCAGCAGAGAGAGTGGTCTTGCGATGCATGCAGTTCCTATGCCATCATTAAGGACTCAACCAGATCCCGAGACAATGCGCATTGTCGTTGCTCTGAGTATGGGATCGAAAATCTGCCAACAGCATCCGTGTCTCTGCGGTTAGAGAATGCACGAGATTGGAATGCATGGACTATCATGTAGGTACATTGCTGGTCGCTGTCCCAGACACTCTGCGTTGAAAGACATCGTCAGACGATCTTTGCTGTGAGCGGGACTACCATCGGTGCTGGAACGTTTGGAATTGAATCGAGGTGATGGCAAGAGACCCGATGGCATCACAGTTTTCCCCTGCAAGAATGCTAAGAGTTTTTGCTGGGACTGTACTTGTGTGGATATTTATGAGGGAACGCTTTTGATAGGTTCTGCAAGTTCAGCTGGTTCTGCAGCTTCTGAGGTCGAGACATGTAGGTGCAGGAAGAATAGTGCTTTGACCTGATAGTTTCGATTTGAGCCAATAGCTTTGGAGACGACAGAGGGGTATGGCGAGTGAACTGGGTGAATTGTGAAGGATATCGGACGTAGATTGGTTGAGGCAACTGGAGATTCACGAGAGTTGCTATGGTTCCAGCGGCGGTTGGGTTGGGCCCTACAGAGAAGCAACGCATTCAGCATCCTATCAGCACGTCTGGAGGCCTGGGAGAGGTTTCAGTGGTTCGGAAGGCACCCCGTGTGGGTGATTCCATCCAACCCCAGACTCCGTTCCATAAGGAAATTTCCTCTTGCCGAAGGTAATTTATTTGAATTTAAATTATTTATATACAACGAACTCAATTTTAACATCCAATGGTTTGCATTGTCCGTCAAATACATAGGCTTGGAGGTTTAAGAAAAAAAAAAGGATGGTCGTGGGCCAGGTACTATGAAGCACCAGGTGAAACCCACTTTTACTGTCGTGCCCTGCTGCTGATACTGACTTCGGAAAGTGTGTGTTGCGGGGTTCTTGTTGGCACATTTTACTGAAAAAGGGCTAAGTTGTGAGAGTGTGAGTGTATATGAGGAGTGTGAGGGCGCCTAATATTACCATTTCTGTATGAGTTCACAATTTCACTTGTTCGGTTTCCCCATATTTCCAATTTCAATAGAACAGAAGTACGAAATATATGAAAAACTATACCGATTTTAATCACTTATAAGAAAAAAGAGCTTATGAATAAAATGCAACTGAATGACAAAGGACGAAAGAACACAAGTAGCTTTCGTTTGGGATTGTTTTTTCATTTATTATTTATGACTTTCAACTTAAGCCCCATCTGGCTGGCATGCTGTCATATTTTTCTAACATAAAACTCACGCTTACTCACATTTAAATTGAGAAAAGTTCAGTATATTCATTCGTAACTTATATTTTGCCGTTGCATTCGAAATCCTTTTTCCAGCTGCAGATTGCTAAGACAGCTTTAAATTTGGTCTGCAAGGACTTTTTTCTTTAATTCGAGCTAATACGGTGGATAATTCTCGATAAGAAACTGAATAAATAAATTCATTAATTACATTAACTGTTGATCTTTGCATTGTTTGGATCCTTATGAAAAAATCGCGTGGACATGGCTCCATCCACCTCAATCAGAGAATGATTGATTTTCAGTTGGAGGAGCTGTTGCAAATGAAACGACAAACAAATATAATTTGGAGTAGAATCAAAAGATTTGTCATGGTTATTTCATCGCTCATTAATGACTGAATGAGTAATTAAAGCGTTTTCCTACCGAAGGTCCAAACCTTCCAATCATATGCATACTTATTCAACGCTTCGTCTTATGATTGTTCATTGCCTATAAATGTGATCAAATTATTAGACATCACTGCACTCTTACCGTATAACTCGTATTGAATGTAAAAAAATATTTAATTATTTTTAATTTACACGACCCTTTATACTTTTTTTTAATAATTCGCTATTAATGGTGGTTTCAACCTTGGTGACCAGGTATATAATTAGATGAACGGTTTCGATGTTCAAATTGAAACGAGCAAGCAATTTGCAAGCTGGTGAAACGATAATGAAATCTCTCAACGTTGAATTTCCATGTTTTAGATTTATTTTCATTGTTTTATTTCACTACGCTTTCACGATGAGCTGAACTGACGATAACGTGCTTATGCCACAATTTGTTGCGTTACACTGTCACTGACAATGAATTGTCAGTGACCTTATAGAGGTTCCTAACACGACACAAGCAAGTTTACCATGTGTCTCCTTTAAATGATCTTATTATTCAACAAATGACGTAACGACATATTTAAGGGGACGATTTTTTGAGGAACAGATGTACTGAAGCCAAGAACGAATCATTAAAAATATTAGGAGAATTCTGGTCTTCCCTTTAGTTTTTTGTTCAACGCTTGTGAAAAATTGTTTCGAAACTCTTGTTTAAAAGTTCACCTTGACAATGTCCTGCATTTCAGCGATTTCTAATGCTGGTTTCCAAGAGCATTCCGAACTATTTCCGTGTTCAGACAGCAGTTATCAGAACTTGCGGTCACTGTTTCATACAAATTAAACCTGAAATTATTTGGGCTCAATCCGGGCAGGAATTTCCAACGAAGTTTAATTACAATTGTGGAAGGGTCCTGAATAATGCTGAGTTAGAATTCTGGTCTTATTCGCACATGTTTAATTAAAGTGAATCAAATTAATACTTTAATTGCACATGTGGGAGTGTTTCTGTTATTACATGGTGATGTCTCCGGAAACCGAATCAAATAAACATTTGGAGTCATGACTCCTTTTTCAATTCAATGTCAAGTAGCGGAAATGTTACGACCAGCTTCAGTAAGAGGAAGACTGAATAATATAACTGCAATTCGAGATATTTGTCAAGCCATCGTACGGGATTGCGCCGATAGAAGTTTAGTTTTTTCAGGTTCTGTTGATTTCAGAAGACCCTACCTGAGAAGCAATTGGGGTTGTAGACATTGGCCTAACTTTATATAATGGTTTGCTAATAAATACCTTTCAAAATAATTATTGTTACTTGACAATCAGAAACAGACAACGAGAAGATCAACTGTCTTACTCGGATATTTGATTATATCAGAATGTTCGATTGCTATCATAGGTCAATTATCAGTGCTCTGTCTGATCTCATGTAATGGTATAAAACTCAATCACAATGTATCGCCCACGAGCTCTCTTCATTTGATGCTCTAATGATATCATTCCAAAATCGGAAATAGCAATGTTTCTGTCAGATTTCTGATGGTATCGCTTCGAGACCCTGCTTAACGAAATTCTTTCTGCGACAGAGAGAATAAGAGAGACCAGCTCTTATTGCATGTATTCTTCTCCAGGTCATGAACAAATGACCAGCCCACAGAACAAAAACAATCTACAACGTTTTGCGCTCGATGTGGTTTGACACCCATAACAAACAACTGCTGTATGATTATGATCCTTGTTTTATCGACATGAGTTAAGAACTTTAGCAGGGAACTTTTTCGTATCCCACAGCTATAGATGTAACTTCCATACGATTCCAGCAGCAACGCAATCATCCAGGATGATATAAACTGAAAACAATTTTTTAATTTCTGCTACACATAACTGGAAGAAAACTTCAGCAGTCTTCGCTAAACGGTAATTATAAACAGGTTATGTGTATTAAACTGAACCAGATTCGTAGGGGTTAGAATGGATGCGCTATTCTACTTTATGATGTTTCATGATTTTATTTCGCCCTCTGATGTTCGTCACTCTCTCTAGTAGCCTTCACCTCGTCGATGACTTCTAATTTGCCCTTTTCTGGCGCAGAACAATAACTCAATTTTGCATGAAAATTCGTTCTGAAATTACAACGCAAAGAAGATGCAGCCATCACAGTTGGAATGTTTTATTTTACCCCGAACGTTTACTCGAAGATGTATGCAATAAACTCTAACCACAGTTGTTCAACCGCAATCAGTTTAGTGTCAATCATCAATATTTTGCTTCCGTTCAATACGCAATGATATGCCTAAATTCTTAACACCATTTATAGCACACCGTTCCTTTTGTGGATGATTCCGGAAGCACATTTCTCCGTATTGACTATTTATCGAATGACTTCTCCGAATTCTATGTTCGTTTATCATTCATGAAATTTATTGCGATCATTCGATATGAAAGGTCGCAAATGCATGACCCTCAGGAGAAATTACACACATGAAGTATTAAAATATCATTCAAGATATTTGGGAATTAAAATGAACCTACATCGCACGATACGCGTTTCTTCATAACCGCTTGTTTGCATCACCATTGTATCCTGCTCGATTACAGAGATTATCGTGATGTACAAAAATTCGATGTGATTATACCAACGAATATTTTTTGCATAATATATTACATACGTCTAATGCTTAATAACTTTATTTTGCTACTGACATTTGGTTTTTATCCTCAATTTAGTTAGAATGAGGAGAAGGACTGCAGCAATTATCCGCGGCATCGGCGGCGATTGCCTTCGTATTTCCTTATTGATAACTGATTACCGTCATTTCGCCTTCAGTGGACTTTCGATAGCAAACTGAATCAAGCCACCAACAAATTTTCACGAGACGTAATGATTGCTACATTAATAATTGATAAACTAGAAAATCGCACTGATAAAGTATTTATCAATTTAATAACGTATTTCTCAGAGCATTAGGAACAGCGTATTTTCATCAGGATGAGCGTTTTTGGATAGCTCAAAAAAATTCTTTAAATTTCAAAGATATCTTTGAATTCAGGTGCAATCGCTTTCTCATCGCCATATGAGAAAACTTCCGTGAGCCAGGCTACTCACTAAATTACTCACGTGATTTTAATCGAGACGTTGACTCAAAAAGTTTAGACACGTCGGCTTTCATTGAATTCAAACTAAGCGAACAAGGCATGTGACCCCAGGAAGTGTTTTTGCTAACCTGAAAATATCATGATTGAAATGGGTTTGAAACGGATATGGTACCATGCAAGTAAGAACGTTTGAATAAATGTTCAAAGAAATAATTTTTTTATCCCATGTTCAACAGCGTGATCATAAAAGCACGTGTTGTTAGTGAACGAACTTTTATTTTACGATCGATCTATTTACGTGGGAATCAGATGTTTTCCATAGCTCTATAATCAAGTGATTAAAATTCAACCGCTTCCGAAATTGAGTACAATATTTATTCATGACTCATAAATACCTCCACTTCATATCCATTAGGGAAAGTTCTCCCGACCAATCAATAAAATATCTCCGAGTTGGGGAGAAAGAAAGATAAACCATAACGTAGATGCATTGTCGTGCTGTTTTACGAGTATTTATATTGCACGCGAGTAACTGACCGACGTGGGAAAGAAAACTGAATCACTATTAATATTGGGTTCAACTAGGTACAACGCTGAGTACACATACCTTTGGATTGGTTGCGCAGCTTCTAGGTAACGTGTCAATTTAGTGACCTTTTTTGTTTCACGGATATAACTGTTATCTTCCGTAGAATTCATTCAACAGCATTATTCAGTAAATATTAGTCGCTTCCACAGATTTTGGATGGAAACATAATCCAAAACGATGTTTGACACTTTTATCTCAAAGGCGAAAACAAATGAGCGTTTCTTTGGTATTTGTATGAGAATGTCTAAGGGAACAAAAACATAATGTTGTCAAGAAATCAATTGATACTTGATTATCGTTTTGCATATAGGTTTCAGTGATTGTTTGATTGCAGCATGGTATTTAGAAATAGATAGCTTATATTCGAAGACTTGCAAGTTTTTTGCAGTGTCCGAACACTTTAATCACAATGGTTTATATGAAAACTGTAAGGGGGATGACGTAGACAAACGCGGACGGAAAATTTGCACATACGATTCTCAACATTGCTATCATCATAATGGTTGCCAGCTCTTTCCCGATAATGGTATCCATTTTTGAATCAATCTTTTTGACATTGACAGTATGTTACTCATCGCACAAGCTACTGGATTCTTCACAAACGTCGTAAACACAAGACTATCTTGATTTAATACAATCATAGACGTCGACTTCAATCCAAGATTATATGTATAGCAAACCATTTTGAGAACCGTCTATTTTTACCTTTATAAACGCATATATGATGTGGTGTAGAAAGAGTGATGCCTTGTATTGAAAATAATATGATATTCTCAGTTTCTAATTGTTAGGGAAATAAAATAAACTCGAAACGACAATGGAACAAAGCTCAACCTGCAGTTTCATTGTCAAGATAGTATCGTACCTCGGGTTCCAGGACATCACTAGGTCCTGGTAGCAGTGGTATGGAAATGCTAGTGTTGCTTTGATTTTTTAGCTGAATACTCTAGAACTTGGATGTGAGAAAACTTTACATTGAGTCGTGGCGATTGCCAATCAAATTTATCGAGCAATGAAACCCCTGAAAAAAATTTTGATCGTGAGAATGAGAGTCGATCTTAAAAAAATATGTACATAACTAAATGATGAATGGGCTAGATCAACTTAGGACATAACGAATAAACTCGGAGTACTACATATATAGCCCTTCGTTCGACTTTAGAGTGAGCATTTGCCGCGCCTAATAATGATAACCTCAGTGATGTACGACAAATATTGTTTCGATTCGGCCAAAAATACATTGCCATATACGAGATTATGTATCTGAAGAACTTTCGTACTGTCGACGTAGCTTTTGACAATCTTTGATTTGAATCCTCTAGTGGCATGGCAAAATTAAAGCCACCAACTCCTCGTCATTTTCGCGCTAGCTTCCGCGACTGTTATTTGAGAAGGTCGGAGAAAAAGGGCATCCAATGAATCATCAGCACAAACGCCATACGCACTTTTGCCACTCCGCGGCTGCATTGATTGTTTGATTTACAAAATGCGCTATTGAAATCGCTATTTGACGAGGAGCAGTTGATTGGAAAAAGCTTTTTAATATGGGCTCATCTGAATGATATGTGTACACAGAAGCTGCCTTCGGGTATTGGACATTCGTATTCACATCGATCAATTACGAGTGTGATGAGAGCTGCCTATGGGTATTGGACACTCGTATGCACATCGCTTAATTACGAGTGTGATGAGAGAGAAGAAATCATATTTGTTGGTGATACCGAGATCGATTCTTACGTCGTTATTAATCTGGACTGATTGTAGTTAGGTTTAGTCTCCCCTGTTGCTTTGTTTCTAGATCGTTTTGAGTCAAGAAATAATGTCATTTGCTAATATTCTAACTCGTTATATGAATTCATTTAAGATGGAAACATATATGCACTTTTTTTCCTCGGAAGACCATACATTATTCTACGAAAATAATCTGTGATTTCAAACAGTGATCTGAATATTTACTGATCGGATCAGGTCGTAGGAATCGGCGATTTGCTCACATACTTATCGAACGTACTGTAGGAATTTGCATAATTCACAATACCACTGGAAATCATTTATTTGGGGAGAAATGGTGCGGAAAAAATAAACCTTCCCAGAAAAAAGCGTTTAATTAATTTTATCAAACTGGTACCAGACTATTGATTTCCAGTTTCAGGGCATATAGCAAGTAACATTCTCGTTTCGTACATCACTGAGATATTTTATCGTGTTGTATCACATGTGATTTTCCAGCTTTAGAGTTACTGACCGGCGCTCACAGAAACGGAAGCTCGCTGTATTCATTTTATTGAATTTGCATCGGTACTTCACAGTATACAAATTTTGATGTAGTAGATGAAGTGCGTGCATTTTCAATCCTAAAAAAGATCCTTCCGGGAGTATGAAATTGAAACCCTATTTGATTATATTTAAACCAATCTACCGGGATTTAAAGAAATCTACCGATATTTAAACAATCTACCGGAAAATCCCATCTGTATAACTAATAAGCGAATAATCAGGATGATTGTGCGTAAATTATAAATAGTTAAATTTTGCACTTTACTTATCTTATGAAAAAGTCACGAGTTCCCTTTGAACGTTGATGCTTACAACAGTTGTAGAGCAGAAGAAAAACCGAGAAGATATATAACTCGTTAATGCAGATTGTTGTTATTGAAAATGTGTTTGTTTGTGATACGTACGATGTTCATAGGAAAATAAATTTGATAATTTCTTTTGATTGATGACTATTGTCATCAGATGAAATTTTATTTATCTGATTCGTAACAATAACTAAAACAGACGGAAAACGTTCAGAAATGCTTCACCATTAGTTGGGTGCGAGCTTGGCATCTGGAAAAAGTTAAGCGTATGGTCGAGCCACATAAGGAAGTTCTCATCAACAAACAAAAAAGCTCTAACGCACAATACAACTGAAACCCGTTTAGTATTGAAGTTCAACTATTGTTCGTCTCAACGAGGTTGCAATCTGATGCTGTATTCAATAATCAGTATCCTGCATAAACGAATTTCAGTATTTTTTTGTCATCAAATGTTTCAAAAAGCTTCTTTCTTAGGTTGAATGGGATAAACTTGTGGAGCATTTCTGAGAGTTTCATTGCAGAACTTTTTGCAATCTTTTATTCTGAAATTGAACGATGGCAGTTGACGACTAGTAGCCGGAGAAAATATCCTGTATTAATGCGTTCACGTAAATATGAGATTTGGACAAATATTGTAAATATTTACTTCTCGTAGGACTACAAAATCCCATAGGTAATAAAGAGTATGAATATCGTCAGAATATCAGTTTGAAATGTTATATTCCAGTTTTAATCTCCTGATCGTAATAAATGAAACACGTAACGGAAGAATTAGGGGGTCAAAATCACAGGAGCCGAGGATGAATAACATCGCCTCTGCGATATGTTGTAAAGTGACGTATTCAGATATTTCGTCGTAACAGCGCCTGATTATAGCAACCATTTTTGCTATGATCTTGTATGTTTAGTACACGCCAGCTGCATTGTAAATTGTGTTATCAGCAGCGAAGGTGTTCAATCCTCATAAAAATATATTGCAAAATTGACTGAATTGGTATTATTTTGATATATTTCAGACAGAAATTGCAATGATCTCTGATGGTAACAGCTGCATCAACATACTTCCGTACATTTGGGTTTCCATAGATGACTCCTTGAGTTGAATAAAGTAATCACGCTATGACCTTTAAAGCGGAAACTCTTTGTCGTTGTACCGTCAGCTCAGCCGACTCTTACATTTGAAGGTCGGGCTTAAAATTCTCATCCAATTAATGTTCCTCATTACCACGGGGGCTATTTTTGCCATTACTCGACTGACTCGATTGTTTGCTTGGGAAAAAGGCACCACTGAAAACAACATATGGCAAGTGGCAGCAGATTGGAGAGAACATTTGTATTGAGCTCCCCTGTATTAAAGGATCACTCAGTGATTGGAGTTTGGAAAACAATTAAACTAGGAGTCTTACAACGCCGCTGTCAATCCGCCCTGTTTTGGGTCCTGAATCAGCCAGTAGCAGGAATGTCGAGAACACCGTTCATTTACAATCCTTCTGCGTAGATAATCTTATGCGTTCGTTCATTTGCATTGGGAAAAAAGCAGGCCTTTGTCATGATGTTTTTATGCGGGCATATCGAATGTTTTGAATGCAAATCTTCTCAACTCTCGAAAACCCATTACGGTGCAATTATTTCAGAAATGAGCAATATCACATATTTCTCGAAATTCTTTCTATGAAATAAGCAAAGTGTGGGCGCATGAAACTAGGTTATGATGAAATTGACGTGGTTTGAGATTATATTTAATTTGGATAGCATTTCAATCATATAAGAATCGATGAGTGCAATCAAAAAACGTACACAAGCAATTCCTCAAATGTACCCCTGAAATGCAACAATATTGAAGCTACAATTTTCATAAATGGTCAAACGTGAGATATTACACTGGATTACATTTTTGGATTCATAATTTGTGTTATCACCATCAACAATTTTTTTTTTTTCTTACGTTTGTGCTATTTAGAAGCTGGTAAAATGAATCATTTTCCTCGACAATTATGACTATTATCGTAAATGACTTTCCGTGAAGAAGAGCCATTTTCTGATGGCGGTTTCTGCTGACGATCGCAACGTTCAGACCCTGCAATAGTCAGTCCTATTGTGGTGTCTGTGTGGCGGAAGACATCCGTGTGTTTAACAAAATAGTCTGAGAATGCAGAAAGTTTATCATATGAAAAAAGTGTATTGAACCTAGTACAAAACAGAGCAACCTTAACATATTGGAATAATGAAGTCCCTCAACATTGTTCATTTAAATTACAAACCTGCAATATCATACTTTGGATTGTTTTATCATTCGTTGCGATCTCCAGTTCATCCTCACGGGCTTGTGCAAACCTATCTTAATTTATCATCCATTATCCCATTACAAGAAATGGAAATAAACAGTATGCCTTCCCAACATTTAAAACAGAGCTTCTATAAATGAGACGTCTGAAAAAAATCTATCTCACGACGAAATCAAAGCAGTTCTCACAATATATTTTACTATTTATATTCATATTTGGCCGTATTGCTGGCGAACTAAATAATATTCAGTCTCCCCTAAAATCCAACAGCACTATTGATGTGCCTGATCAAACACATATGAACGAGAAACAGAATCAACGGACATATTTATATATTCTTTGAGTCCCAAAAAGTGCCATAACAAAGTGAAACATTAATGTTAAAACCATTCCCTCGGCCACAGAGGCTCTTCCACCAGCCCTTCGAGGGTTACATCACGTCTCAGTCCATGTTACATGTAACCTACCAGGCACTCACCAAAAACAACATCACTGATGTTGTTCCTGCCGTCCCCCTCTTTTTGAGCTCCATTGAAGGCCCTCAAAGTTTGAAGCTCGTCAATGGAAGTGCTCCGTAACGCATGCAGGCGCTCCAGAGCACAATAAACACTTATTGTACTGCTTCGAGGGCTCTCAAGCCGAAACATCACGATAGGTCCTGCTCATTGCAGGCAGGCGCCCTAGATCAGTTCAACTGTTATTGCCCGTGAGCGGAAGATGATGAAGGCATACATTATATGACTTTAACAGTAAATTAATTTGTTGGTTATGGATAAAGACGATTCTTATTTTGTGGAATGATACCCGATAGACTAATGTAATAGCCTAGAACACTGGCAAGTTAAACAGTGCAGTTCTAATTCGATAGCGCATGAAAAGTGTTTAGTCTTTCACTAGGTCACAGTGAAACTGTGTACATCCTAGAGTTCATAAAACATTCTGATGAAAATATTATTGCATCGGCTCCCAAGATGACTGAGGTCGTAGTTCGGTGTACTCCCTACGATGCCAATGAATATAACGAGTTTTGTTTGTGTACCGTCCTTTCCCTTTCTAAAATTGATCGTAGAGTAGAGCAGCCCCATCCCTCAATGTTTGAAATCGCCCACCTCTGTTGTGATAGGTAAACAAGCGAAATCGGGAGATCGCAGAGCGCCCTGACCCCCAAGTTTGCCAAGTGGATATTCACTCAAAACACTATTCATGACCGAATATCTGCTGAAAACTCTGAATAATTGTATTCAGTCTCCCTACGTTGAATATTCTTGAGCGGCCGGCCACTTTCAGTTAACCCTTCTCGTTCTAAGTATCATCTACTCGAAAGGTAAACAATCAATGGTCACTTAGTGATGCAAATTTACACGTCCATTAATCCGGCACGTATTTGGTTAAGTAGTTATATTATTTGATGCATTTGTTCATAGCAAAGTATGTGTCCTGATCCGAGCAATGATTTGAATTCTTACTACGTTGTTATTTTCATGCGTTGTCATTGTTTGTGGTGATATAAACTACTCCAGAATAATCTTGATTGTACTGGTGAAATTTTTTTTGTCCCCTCTCCGAAAATAAAAATTAAAAATGTAGATAATTTTTTGGCCAATGTTTACGATCATAAAGATACTAATACACACTGAAGAAATAATACAAACTCGTTCGTGTGCTATATAATGAAGAATTTATTATTATAACCAACATTGTACAGTTTAGGAAACGTCTCCAAGATAAATGTCATAATGGAAACAAGAAGAGCGGAAACAACTTTTAGCGATTGAGGTATAAACTTTGTTTTTTTTCCTACAAAAATTCGTCCGACCGAAATTCGTGTAATATTCATGGGAATGTACACACTTCCACGTCAACTCGTAATATACCGTCGGATAACATTTTATTGTCTGGAAAAGAAACAGCGAATAAAATCGTTTCGTTAATATTAACCCTCGTAGCAGCGATGCCAAGGACCAATCGGTTTTAATTTGAAATTATAATTCTGCTTGATCTGTTGTGTTCAGCGGCACTGCATTCAATCCATTCCGTGATTTTTTTTTTATGTTGTAGTAACCAGGTCGATGGAAAACGGGAATGCAGCTGAATATGCAGACGATAATGTTTTATTAAAATCTTATAACATTCAGCAAAGCTGATCTATATTAGCTCTGCATTCAGGACCGGTGGCGAACACCTATTCACTCATTAGGAAGGTGTAATACAGGATTGTGACCAAGGCTTCAAATATGGGACGTGCAAGAACGAGAATATGAAGAAAATAATGACGGTTGAATACAGCATTTTTGTTCAATCACTTTTATTGCTTGGAATAGTTCAGTTGACATGTAGACAGGCTTGTGTCATTTGCGCCTGGAGGAATCAAGGTTTCAGGAGGTAGCACTATCCTTTTTCAATAAAAGGAAGGAGAATTACAAAGAGAACAAATATATGCGAATAAATAGTCTTCGAAAAAAGTCTCTAATATACAAATGACTGATGCAATATGTTGTGATAAAATATTTCGATGATCATTTCCCTACTTGGATATGATCAGGATTCAATTGAAAAAAAAATAAGGAAGCATATATCCTATGATGCTTCACTGTTCGTGACCATTTTTTTTTTTTGGCCTTCCACAGCACGCTATCCTTTGGAAACTGTTTCAGACCGGAGCAGACGCTAATCAATCTCCTAAACAATACTTGGACCGATCTTGAGTGCCACGATTACTCTTACTCCTGTAAAACTAGCGAGCGCAAGAGTTCGTTTAGAGCAGTTGACGGCAGGAGAACCCTCATAACGAAAATTAAATGACATTTTAAAAGGTGAGCTTCTGTTACCAGGTCAAGGAAAAATACAATCCTACAACAATGTAAAGTAAAACATCAGAAACATCTGATAGGAACCATAAATGAAGGATGTCATGTTTTCAGGAGACTCGACTTTGGATATATGATGGTTTCTGCAAACAGTAAAATATTGTGCAAAATAGTTGGAACGTGTTCAATTATTATGCAACCAGAATGTAAGTCCTGTTTTCGTAACTTCTACTACTTTTTTTATTTACAGTCATGTTACTCAGCAACTTGTTGTTTATATGGACGTTAAATTGACACTAATTTTCACCATTTCCATTGTATAGTTAATAAATGTAACTGACAAGCTGGGCACAGAGTGTTTTTCTTTCAGCACAATCAATCAAGTCTTCTATTAGTAGTTATTTACTGTCCTCTTAGGTTAATGAAGACTGCAAATGAAACTATGCAAGACATTTATCAATCTACTTTGATCGCTACGAAACTACTCAGAGGGGGAAACCTCACAATTGAGTTCAGAATGTACGTCTTTTTCACATCGCTTCATTGGCGGCCCTCCCCCTTGTCCAAATGACAGCAACAAAACACTCGTCCCAACTGCAATTATTCTTTTAGGTCGTCTGAAATTAATTTGAATACAATTTTCTTCCATAAACGATGGAAATATATTGCCTTGAGGAAATCGAGTTGTTACAGTTGTGGTGATATTTGGTCATAAATGTATAAAATTGATGATGTATCTAGAGTCTATACGTTCCCGAAATTTTTATGTGAAGCTGTATGTTTTGAATTCTTTACGACAAGTCAATTCTTTTAATTAAACTGAAATGTATCTTTCAGAATTAGTTCGTTAAGAGATGAAGCATGCAGTGGTAAAAATGGCAGAAACAGTGAGCAATGCTCCTAAAAAAAATGTCAACACGTTTTCTCCATTTATTGTAATCGAAACCTTCATTGGGGCATAAAAACATTCCAAAAAATAGTTCATTGCAAATTGATTAACGGTAAATAGAAAGGTAAATGCTACATTTTTTTATGAAATATTGTTTTCGAATATGTCATGTGGTTAGGTTCTCAAATTTATTTCTCGAAATCGTTGTACGATATCAACAATGAGATGAAACTGATGATATATGAATTTAAATGATTTTGTTTTACACTCTTCAGTCTCCTCATTTTGAGGACATATTTGATATGTGATAGGAGAAGAAAAAAATTGCAATACATCAGGTAGACAGTCGTTTTTGCGTTGTTCCCTGGCCCGAAGTTGGTTTCGGAGGACGATCGACCATCCCATGTGATCACCGACTTTGCGAACAGCGAGAGACAACTTAAGCAGTGATGAAAACTCTGCTCATAACAAGAAAATTAGTTTCCGCCGTTCGATTATGAGCACTTTTTTGATTGGCGTTCATTGGTCGGTAGGAATGAAAAAAATATTCAGGTTGAAGGACTAATATTATCCAAATCAGGATAAAATAAAATCATAAAATTTGAAGCTATTTTTTGCCCAATGTGTTTGAATAAATACGTGTGAAGTCCCATCATATTCATTCATTTACACGTTGGTGTACGGTTATCCAAGTTATTACATGTCCTCCCGTATTTCCATCCCTCTTAGTACTTCTAAAATTGATCACAATTCACTATACAGAGCCTCTATTTGGCAGATAAATTAAGAAGAGCCCTATCAGGATTATCTATCACCCGGTCGCCGTTGCCGAGTGGTTAGCGTGTCCGACTGCAGTGTCAGCCTCTAGTGCTGCATGTCGCGAGTTCGATCCTCGGCATGGACACGGCAGTTTTGTGACGGGGAGATTGGGTGCCTCCCCCTCTCTGTGTCAGCCTAAGTTAGCCACCCTCCTAACTAGGAGAAAACAGCTGTATGTCTATACATACATAATTAAACAGAAATTAGGTGCGGAACACCATCAGAAATGAACTTGCATTGATTTCAGATACCGACCAGATTGACTGACTAGTGCACACTACAGGCCTTTGAACTTGGAAGCCTGCAAATTCATGAATGTAACCTAGCATTGTTCTCCCTTGAACACCTGCTCGCCCCGAACCGCTCCCTCCTTCAACTATTACCCTGACATCTCCATCCGTCTCATTAAAGCGTCCCATGGACATCAAAGGCCGCATCAGTCTAGGGGTCACGTCATTGTTTGGTGGCAGCATTTATCAGAGCGACAGAGTCTGTGTTCCCAGTCAGGTAAACTCTGTAATTAGTGATTGACGTGGAACTGAATTCCACGCCTAGCCTCTCAAAAAAAGGATGACTATGTTAGAGACAGCCGTGCGCCGTACTAATATGTTAGAGACAGCCGTAGTCCCTTTATTCCCGGCTTTCTAAATCGTTCGCCAGGAGTACTAATTTCCGAATAATTGGTGATACTTTTATAAATATATATA
>SDVV010007356.1:0-17832 GCA_016164225.1 Gammarus roeselii
AAAGCAAAGTTTACTATTAATTAAAAAGGCACCAAATTGTGGAACGCCCTCTCGAAAGAAATGGTATCCACTTCAAAATCATGATTTAAATATGACCTCAAACGACATTTAGTGCCTCAATATTAAGTCTTTCAGGCCTTTATTACTGTATTAGCTTCATGCACTCGCATATTGTTATTTCTGACTCGGCTGGAGAAGTAGTGGTATACGCATCACACACTGTAAATTAATGATCATGACCTGGTTAGATCAGTGAAGAATTTTGTAGATGGGTCTATCATTATGTTTGATTTTGACACGCAAAGAGAGGGCTGTATGAGGGTGTCGTAGTCCCAACTGTGCTGTTCGGAGCTGAGACTTGGGGGGTGAGAACATAGGAGAGAAGAAGGTTGAATGATCTAGAGATGAAATGTTTGAGGAGCATGACTGGAGTGTCGCTGAGAGACAGGTTCACTAACGACTTGGTTTGAATCAGAGCGGGGATGGTGAAGAAGTTAGAGGACCGAGTTGATTCATGTGTTCTGAGATGGTTCAGGTACGTGGTGAGGATGGATGAGGGGAGATTGGTGAAAAGGGTGTGGAAGGCAGAGGGGAGTTGACGTAGGCCTAGAGGGAGACCGAAGTTTGGGTGGATGGATGGTGCGTGCACTGGATAGGCGTGAGTGGAGAATGATTGTGAACGGATGAGTTCTGAAGCTGCCCTGATGTGCGTTCCCGCCCTAGGCACATTGCTGAGAGACGGGATGGTCGTGGGCGGGGTGGGCCCGGTCATCATGACTCGGCAGGGGTAAACCAGTCACATTGTCGGGCCCTGCTGCCGACACTGACTTCGAACCGCACTCATGACCGTGAGGGTGTGTTGCAGGATTTTCCGCCGGACCCTTTTGCGCAAAAGGGTAGAGGTGTGCGAGTGTGAGTGTATGAGAGTGTGAGGTGCGCCTTGCTGTCGGTCACCCCTTGCTAGGGGATTTTACCCTAGTGCTTGTATCTGTCTGTTTCCGTAAGACACGCTAGGCTGACCTTAAGCATCCTGCTGTTTGTAAGCAGATATTAATGGTTCCTAAGATTTCTACAACAACACGCTATATCCATCGCATGGTAGACCTTCATATGAATGAATGCAGTTTTTGACGTGGTCCCGTCACAAACAGCTTTCAATTTGAGATACATAACACAATATCATAGTCTTATTTACGATGAAGACCCCCACACATCTAGTGTAGTCCAGAAATAGGGTATTTGGAATGCGTTTTTTTACATTTCTTCAGGGTTACGAGTTACTCATGCATCGCTCCTTCTGAGTGCCACCGTTCCTGCATCGCTCCTTCTGAGTGCCACCGTTACTGCATCGCTCCTCTTGAGTGCCACCGTTACTGCATCGCTCCTCTTGAGTGCCACCATTACTGCATCGCTTCTTCTGAGTGCCACCGTTACTGCATCGCTCCTTTTGAGTGCCACCGTTACTGCATCGCTCCTTCTGAGTGTCACAGTTACTGCATCGCTCCTTCTGAGTGCCACCGTTACTGCATCGCTCTTCTTGAGTGCCACCGTTACTGCATCGCTCCTTCTGAGTGCCATCGTTCCTGCATCGCTCCTTCTGAGTGCCACCGTTCATGCCTCGCTCCTTCTGAGTGCCACCGTTACTGCATCGCTCCTCTGAGTGCCACCGTTACTGCATCGCTCCTTCTGAGTGCCACCGTTACTGCATCGCTCTTTCTGAGTGCCACCGTTACTGCATCGCTCCTTCTGAGTGCCACCGTTACTGCATCGCTCCTTCTGAGTGCCACCGTTACTGCATCGCTCCTCTTGAGTGCCACCGTTACTGCATCGCTCCTTCTGAGTGCCATCGTTACTGCATCGCTCCTTCTGAGTGCCACCGTTCATGCCTCGCTCCTTCTGAGTGCCACCATTTTGCATCGCCGTTTCCGAATGCCACCGTTACTGCATCGCTCCTTCTGAGTGCCACCGTTACTGCATCGCTTCTTCTGAGAGCTACGGTCCCTGCATCGCTCTTTCTGAGTGCCACCTTTTCTACATAGTTCCTTCTGAGTGCCACCGTTATTGCATCATTCCTTCTGAGGGTTAATGTCACTGCATCGCTCCCTCTAAGTGCCACCGTTACTGCATGGCTCCTTCTGAGTGTCACCGTTACTGCTTCGCTCCTTCTGAGTGCCACCGTTACTGCATCACTCCTTCTAAGTGGCACCGTTACTGCATCGCTCCTCTAAATGCCACCGTTACTGCATCGCTCCTTCTGAGTGCCACCGTTACTGCATCGCTCCTCCTAAGTGCCTCCGTTACTTCATCGCTCCTTCTGAGTGCCACCGTTACTGCATCGCTGCTTCTGCGTGCCACCTTAATTGCATCGCTCCTACTGAGTTTCACCATTTGCTGCAAGGAGTCATCCAGCACAGCCTAATCTCTACATAATAGCTGACCACTGAGGAGCTTCTACTTGTTGCACAGTCAAACAAGTTTCTGATCAAAAAAGGTTGTAGGAATTAACAATGGTATCATTTGTATTACTTGATCATTTCAGGTTAAGGATGCTCCGTATTCCTATTTTCTCCTGAGGCCGTACACACGTCCTTGTCCTGAGCATGTCACGACTTAAGGTTAGGAGGGTAGGGTTGGGAGGAGAGGGATGAGGCGAGGGCAGGATGGTGAGGGTAGGCATGAGAGAAAGGGAGGGAGAGGCAGGGGAGAGATGGGGGCCTGGCATAGCAGTTCTCAACAAAAGAGGCGAAGTTGTCCGGCAAAAGGCGAAGTGTCTCACCCTAGAACACGGACGGCCGACAGTTGTCCCTTCCCGGACAGAGATGGATGGTCGGCCGCCTAATGGAGGAAGGGCAAGCACACTGGGGCAGATCGGGGTCGGGAGGGGGGTTGAAGTGAGGTGGGAGCTGGGGTATGCCAGGACGGGAGTGATTGGCATCTGAGAGCGGGAGAGAAGGCAGGAGAAGGACGAAAGAGGGGGCAGGAGAGTAGGCAGGAGAGGGGAGGGGCAGGAAAGTGGGAGGGAGAGAGGTAAGAGAGGGGGCAGAAGTGAGCGGTTAAAAGGGCAGAAGTGGGAGGAAGAGATGCGTAGAAGAGGGTGCAGGATAAGGGGGAGAGAGGGGCGGAAGAGAGGACAATATTGTAGGTGCGTAGAAAGAAGGGCTTGATATAAGCTCAATGAAATTAGAATGATTGTAAAGAAGTGATTTCACTCGATAGACTGCATCACCTACTCAACGCAGTGATAGGCTGCATCACCTTCGATCAACACAGCGATATACTGCATCACATTTGATCAACACAGCGATAGACTGCATCACATTCTATGAACACAGTGATAGGCTGCATCACCTTCTATCAACACAGCGATAGACTGCATCACCTTCTATCAACACAGCGATAGACTGCATCACCTGCTATCAACACAACGATGGACTGTATCACCTTCTATCAACACAGCGATAGACTGCATCACCTTCTATCAACACAGCGATAGATTGCATCACCTTCAATCAACACAGTGATAGGCTGCATCACCTTCTATCAACAAAGTGATAGACTGTACCACCTTCTATCAACACAGCGATAGACTGGATCCCATGCTATCAACACAGTGATAGATTGCATCACCTGCCATCAACACAGTGATAGACTGCATCACCTGCAATCAACACAGTGATAGACTGCATCACCTGCTATCCACACAGCGATAGACTGCATCACCTGCTATCAACACAGTGATAGACTGCATCACCTGCTATCAACACAGTGATAGACTGCATCACCTGCAATCAACACAGTGATAGACTGCATCACCTGCTATCCGTACAGTGATAGACTGCATCATCTGCTATCCACACAGCGATAGACTGCATCACCTGCTATCCACACAGCGATAGACTGCATCACCTGCTATCAACACAGTGATAGACTGCATCATCTGCAATCAACACAGTGATAGACTGCATCACCTGCTATCCGTACAGTGATAGACTGCATCATCTGCTATCAACACAGTGATAGACTGCATCACCTGCTATCAACGCAGTAATACGTGATTTGATTCGATAATACAACGTCTTAGTTGATTTCTTTCGTAATAGAAGCCATGATCCAGAATAATACCTCATCTAGCATATTGGATGGTATGTACAAAAAAGTTGGTATCGGTGTGCAAATTAGTCGATAACAATAGGAATTTCTCACTATCGGATATTAAGGAGAATCATTTTATTTTGCAACACCAAACAGGAACGGCATAAACATGTTGCGTTGTATTTCATTTCCGGAGTGAGTCATGGCAGCAATTCAGGTGGCTGTCGGCTTTCACAAGTAGATCACATTGAGACCAATCGTGACTAGTACATTAGGGTGATTCATGATTGATACAGCATTCTGCTTGAGCCTAATGCTTGCCACTTGTTTGATTCATGATTGATACAGCATCCTGCTTGAGCCTAATGCTTGCCACTTGTTTGATTCATGATTGATACAGCATCCTGCTTGAGCCTAATGCTTGCCACTTGTTTGATTCATGATTGATACAGCATATTGCTTGAGCCTAATGCTTGCCACTTGTTTGATTCATGATTGATACAGCATCCTGCTTGAGCCTAATGCTTGCCACTCGCCTGATTCATGATTGATACAGCATCCTGCTTGAGCCTAATGCTTGCCACTTGTTTGATTCATGATTGATACAGCATCCTGCTTGAGCCTAATGCTTGCCACTTGTTTGATTCATGATTGATATATCATCCTGTTTGAGCCTAATGCTTGCCACTCGTCTGATTCATGATTGATATATCATCCTGTTTGAGCCTAATGCTTGCCCCTCGTCTGATTCCTGATTGATGCAGCATCCTGCTTGAGCCTAATGCTTACCACTCGTCTGATTCATGATTGATACAGCATCCTGCTTGAGCCTAATGCTTACCACTCGTCTGATTCATGATTGATACAGCATCCTGCTTGAGCCTAATGCTTGCCCCTCGTCTGATTCATGATTGATGAAGCATTCTGCTTGAGCCTTATGCTTGCCACTCGTCTGATTCATGATTGATACAGCATCCTGCTTGAGCCTAATGCTTGCCCCTCGTCTGATTCATGATTGATGAAGCATTCTGCTTGAGCCTAATGATTGACACTCGTCTGATTAGGCTGTGTCACCCTCCTCGTCACTAATGTAGAAGTAAAATAATATAGCTCGTGGTGACTAACAAGAGAAGTAGTCAGCCAATCTGAGGCCCGACTAGCCGTGAGCATCATTAAGAGGAGGACGCCATCCTGCCATCCAATCAGGCGAAGGGATGAGGAGGCGGCGTACAGAGGGATGAGAAGGCGGCGAAGGGATGAGAAGGCGGCGTACAGAAGGATGAGGAGGCGGCGAAGGGATGAGAAGGCGGCGTACAGAGGGATGAGAAGGCGGCGAAGGGATGAGAAGGCGGCGTACAGAAGGATGAGAAGGCGGCGAAGGGATGAGGAGGCGGCGTACAGAGGGATGAGAAGGCGACGAAGGGATGAGAAGGCGGCGTACAGAAGGATGAGAAGGCGGCAAAGGGATGAGAAGGCGGCGTACAGAAGGATGAGAAGGCGGCGAAGGACTGAGAAGGCGGCGTACAAACGGATGAGGAGGCGGCAAAGGGATGAGAAGGCAGCGTACAGAGGGATGAGAAGGCGGCGAAGGACTGAGAAGGCGGCGTACAAACGGATGAGGAGGCGGCAAAGGGATGAGAAGGGCGGCGTACAGAAAACAAAAGATTTTATAAATTAACTGTTTAACGTTCATGTAGTCATTCTTGATGCTACTGTAATTGATTCTTCGCAAGGGTCAATCATCAGAACGCTTTTATTGTCATTCACCTGACCGAAGCTTTAATCACAATATTTTTTGTTTGTTGGAAACTTCAATGAAAAGCGCTTTTATTATTTTTTGTTCTAACCACACAGAGTATGATCATACTTATCTTGTTTGATCTGCCCATCGCTGCTAACGCTCAGCTGATTGTTTTCCTTTAATATTCGTTCAATAATTTCAGTTCCTTGCATTACGCGGGGAATATCTACCTTATATCTATTGAATATTCGACGTACGTTAAACGTGCGATCAGCTTTGACATCTCGCGCTACTGCTCGACCAAGATCTGGTCTAATCAGAACGACTGAGATACAAAGTGGCTTAACAACAAGGTCCCTCAAACGTATTCTTACGAGGCCTTTGATCTAGTTAGCCCCCTTTTCATGTCAGTCGTCACAACCTATAAACAGGTTCCAGCACATCGTTAGGTGTAGCTCTGTTATCATTTAAACGTCATCCTCAGTGTTATAAGCCTTTCTTCCTATAATCAAGCAGTCATACAAGGGACCGTTGGTTTTCACTGATCCAGATGCGCTGGAGAGCGCTGCGTACTGATGTAGATGCGCTGGAGAGCGCTGCGTACTGATGTAGTTGCGCTGGAGAGCGCTGCGTACTGATGTAGATGCGCTGGAGAGCGCTGCGTACTAATGCAGTTGCGTTAGAGAGCGCTGAGTACTGATGTAGATGCGTTGGAGGGCGATGCGTACTGATGTAGATGCGTTGAAGGGCGATGCGTACTGATGTAGATGCGTTGGAGGGCGATGCGTACTTATGTAGATGCGTTGGATAGCGCTGCGTACTGATGTAGATGCGTTATAGAGCGCTGCGTACTGATGTAGATGCGTTGGAGGGCGATGCGTACTGATGTAGATGCGTTGAAGGGCGATGCGTACTGATGTAGATGCGTTATAGGGCGATGCGTACTGGTGTTGATGCGTTGGATAACGCTGCGTACTGATGTAGATGCGTTGATGAGCGCTGCGTACTGATGTAGCTGCGTTGGAAAGCGCTGCGCACTAATGTAGATGCGTTGGATAGTGCTGCGTGCTGATATAGATGCGTTGGTGAGCGCTGCGTACTGATGTAGATGCGTTGGAGAGCGCTGCGAACTGATGTAGATGCGCTGAAGAACGCTGCGTACTGATGTAGATGAGTCGGATAACGGTGCGTACTGATGTAGATGCGATGGAGAGCGCTGCGTTCAGATGTGGATGCGTTGGAGAGCGCTGCGTACTCATGTAGATGAGTTGGAGAGCGCTGCGTACTTATGTAGATGCGTTGGATAGCACTGCGTACTGATGTAGATGCGCTGGGGAGCGCTGCGTACTGATGTAGATGCGTTGGATAGTGCTGCGTACTGATGTAGATGCACTGGAGAGCGCTGCTTACTGATGTAGATGCGTTGGAGAGCTCTGCGTACTGATGTAGATGCGTGAGATAATGCTTCGTACTGATGTAGATACGCTGGAGAGCGCTGCGTACTGATGTAGATGCGTTGGAGAGCGCTGCGTACTGATGTAGATGCGTTGAAGAGCGCTGCGTACTGATGTAGATGCGTTGGAGAGTGCTGCGTACTGATATAGATGCGTTGGATAGTGCTGGTACTGATGTAGATGCGTTGGAGAGCTCTGCGTTTTGATGTAGATGCGTTGGAAAACGCTGCGTACTGATGTAGATGCGTTGAAGAGCGCTGCGTACTGATGTATGTGCGTTGGAGAGCGCTGCGTACTGATGTAGAAGCGCTGGAGAGCGCTGCGTACTGGTGTAGATACGCTGGAGAGCGCTGCGTACTGATGTAGATGCGTTGGAGAGCGCTGCGTATTGATGTAGATGCGTTGGTGAGCGCTGCGTACTGATGTAGATGCGTTGGAAAGCGCTGCTTACTGATGTATATGCGTTGGAGGGCGCTGCTTACTGCCTTAGATGCGTTGAAGGGCGCTGAGTACTCATGTAGATGCGTTGGAGAGCGCTGCGTACTGATGTAGATGGGTTGAAGAGCACTGCGTACTGATGTTGATGCGTTGGAAAGCGCTGCGTACTGATATAGATGCGTTGGAAAGCGCTGCGTACTGATGTAGATGCGTTGGAGAGCGCTGCGTACTGCCTTATATGCGATAAAGGGCGCTGCGTACTGATGTAGATGCGTTGGAGGGCGCTGCGTACTGTCTTAGATGCAATGGAGGGTGCTGAGTACTCATGTAGATGCGTTGGAGAGAGCTGCGTACTGATGTAGAAGCGCTGGAGAGAGCTGCGTACTGATGTAGATACGCTGGAGAGCGCTGCGTACTGATGTAGATGCGTTGGAGAGCGCTGCGTATTGATGTAGATGCGTTGGAGAGCGTTGCGTACTGATGTAGATGCGTTGGAGAGCGCTGCGTACTGATGTAGATGCATTAGAGAGCGCTGCGTACTGATGTAGATGCGTTGGAAAGCGCTGCGTACTGATGTAGATGCGTTAAAGGGCGCTGCGTACTGATGTAGATGCGTATGGGAGCTCTGCGTACTGATGTAGATGCGTTGGAGGGTGCTGCGTACTGATGTAGATGCGTTGGAGGGCGCTGCGTACTGATATAGATGTGTTGGAGGGCGCTGCCTACTGATGTAGATGTGCTGGAGGGCGCTGCTTACTCATGTAGATGCGTTGGAGGGCGTTGCGTACTGATGTAGATGCGTTGGAGGGCGCTGTGTACCGATGTAGATGCGTTGGAGGGTGCTGCGTACTGATGTAGATGCGTTGGAGGGCGCTGCTTACTGGGTTCCATCATGTCCTGAAAGCCGATGCATGAGAACAAGTATCCTCAACTGGCCGTATAGTAAGACGGAGGATGGCTCGGTATCTTCAGTGATCACTTCAAAGGAACAACTGATTTGTTACTGCAAATATGGTAAGACGGATCTGCGCTGACTCATTAGCGTTGCGTTGTGTGTGTTGAGTTATGCTTACTGTGAAGTCATATGCGTTGGGATATATTTTTTTTCCTTGGGTTATTTGCTTTGGTTTATTGGCCTTGGGTTACTTGTGATGTTTCATTTCCCTTGTTTTATTCACCCTGGGTTGATTGCGTCAGGCTACTTGCATTAGATTATTAGCGTGGCTTGTTTGCGTTGTCTTATATGCGTTGTGTTATTTTTCTCGGCTCATTTGCAATGTGTTATTTGCGTTGTGTTACTTACCTCGTCGCACTGTGTTATTTGCGTTGTGTTACTTACCTCGTCGCACTGTGTTATTTGCGTTGTGTTACTTACCTCGTCGCACTGTGTTATTTGCGTTGTGTTACTTACCTCTTCGCACTGTGTTATTTGCGTTGTGTTACTTACCTCGTCGCACTGTGTTATTTGCGTTGTGTTACTTACCTCGTCGCACTGTGTTATTTGCGATGTGTTACTTACCTCGTCGCACTGTGTTATTTACGTTGTGTTACTTACCTCGGCTATGGCATATTTTTCTCCTGTTATTTCCCTGCGGTAATAAATACTCAGTTACTCGCCACCATAAATCTCTCCATGAGAGTTTGTTTAAGAGCTCAACTGCAGTCGCCGCCAAACAGCGCCTCGAGAACACGACGCAAACATGCAGCAGCTTCGCCGCTCCGTCTAACTACGTCTTATAACTAAGGAAGGGAGTCGCGGAGCAGCCACTAAATCAAGCTTGATAAGAACGTAAAGAAGGGCAATAAATATTGCCGAGTGAAAAACATGACGACAGAAAGGGGGGGAGGGTGAGGGTGATGAGTCGGTAGAGTTAGCAGTGATGAAGCGGGTGATGATGCAAGATGTAATGTGATCCAGTCGAAGGGGTTCCATGCAGTGGGTGGCGATGCAGAATGTGTTGGTGATGTCAATACAGTAATGGGTTTGCTGGTCATAGACTGCGTGACGGTGGTGGTGGTGACACAGTTGATGGTGCTGTACCTTGTTGTGGATATAATGATGTGGTCAATTCTGTTGACATTGACTTGAATTAAAAAAAAATGTGTTCAGGCACCGTGTATCGGCATCCTGCTTGCCCAAAAATGCTCTGCTCAACTGATACAAAACCAATTGGTGTGTTTGCAGAAAGCTTGGTCAATTGCTTGGTAGACCGCCCATTGGTCCTGACGCCAACCCAATAATGTCAAAGATATGAGTACGAAGCTCTTTAGTATTTTATTCAATGAAATCAAACGGAAGCAAAAGTTCAGCACGACCCGATCTGATCACAGCTGCGTAGTGATCGGTACTGCTCGTTACAGCCAAGCTGATCACAGCTGCGTACTGATCGGTACTGCTCGTTACAGCCAAGCTGATCACAGCTGCGTAATGATCGGTACTGCTCGTTACAGCCAACTGATCACAGCTGCGTAATGATCGGTACTGCTCGTTACAGCCAAGCTGATCACAGCTGCGTAATGATCGGTACTGCTCGTTACAGCCAAGCTGATCAGAGCTGCGTAAAGATCAGCACGGCTTGTAACAGCCGAACTGATCACAGCTGTGTAAAGATCAGCAGAACTTGAAGCAACCGAACTGATCACAGCTGCGTAAGGATCAGCAGGGCCCGTAATAGCCAAACTGATCCCAGCTGCGTAAAGATCAGCAGAGCTCGTAACAGCCAAACTGATCACAGCTGCTAAAGATCAGCAGAGCTCGTACCAGGCGATCTGATCACAGCTGCGTAAAGATCAGCTGGGCTCGTCCAGCCGATCTGATCACAGCTGCGTAAAGATCAGCAGGGCTTGTCCCAGCCGATCTGATCACAGCTGCGTAAAGATCAGCAGAGCCCGTCCCAGCCGATCTGATCACAGCTGCGTAAAGATCAGCAGAGCCCGTAACAGCCGATCTGATCCCAGGTGCGTAAAGATCAGCAGAGCTCGTCCCAGCCGATCTGATCACAGCTGCGTAAAGATCAGCAGAGCTCGTCCCAGCCGATCTGATCATAGCTGCGTAAAGATCAGCAGAGACCGTCTCAGCCGATCTGATCACAGCTGCGTAAAGATCAGCAGGGCTCGTAACAGCAGAACTATCCCCATTCAAATCCTGACAAAGGTTATTACATTATCGTAGAGGCCGTCATTAAGGCCTTCCTAGCGTCGTTCAGTGACGTCACATTGTGTTGTAAGTCACGTGATAGCCCCTAATTATAACCTTAATGGTCCGTCATTACAGCCTGCAGCCCACTGAGATGAAGACCGCTAGCTCATATTGCAGATTCTTTTTGGACCTAATTGCCAGCGCCAACCAAAGTTAGGGAGGCCCCTGACGACCGGGCGATACCGGCAGGGGAGTATCCTGAGCGTGTTCACCGCGAGTTGCAGTGCTATTCGTACGGGGGAAGGCGAGTAGGCTGCGGAGAGGAGGCTGCGCGAAGGCCGAAGGGCACTGATGGAAGGCCAGGAGCTAATTCATACGGTGGAGCCCATAAATCACAGTCGCAGGAGAACGGCTGACTTCATTCTGAAGAAGGTCAGAGGAAGGGGTGGTAGTTCACGTCCGACCTCGGCGCTCTCAGCAGGGACCGCGGTAATTTATAGCGCTATAGAACAGTTACCAGCAAAATGGTCATGTGCAAGAGATTGGGAACAGATCTTCATGTTGTTCCTAAATGCCCAGTTGCAGTAACCGTACTGGAAGGAGGCCACTAGCTCGTTTATTGCTCGTGCGTGTAAGGTCGTACATGTAGTTAGTGGTCGTAAGTTTAGTGGTTGTATGTTTTGTGGACGTACATATAGTGGTCGTTCGTGAACTGGGCATACGTGCGGTTGTCATACGTGGAACAGTCGTACGTGTAGTGGTCGTACAAGAAGTGGTCGTACATGTAATGATCGCACGTATAGTTGTCGTGAAAGAAGTAGTCATAAATGCAATGATCGTACATGAAAAGATCGTACGCGTAGTGGTCGTACGTGTAAGGGTTGCACCCGTGGTGATCATTTGGATCAAGGTCGTGCGTATAGTGGTCGTACGTGTAGTGGTCGCCGCTCCTTTAATGGTCGTACGTGTAGTGGTCGCTTCTTTGATGGTCGTACGTGCAGTGGTCATCCATGAAGTGATCGTCGATGTAGTGGTCGTACGTGTAGTGATCGTCCGTGAAGTGGTCGTAGGTGTAGTGGTCCTACGTTTAGTGATCGTTCGTGAAGAGGTCGTAGGTGTTGTGGTCGTATGTGCAGTGGTCGTACGTGTAGTAGTCATACGTGTAGTGGTCGTACGTGTAGTAGTCGTTCGTGAAGAGGTCGTATGTGTAGTGGTCGTATGTGTAGTGGTCGTCCGTGAAGTGGCCGTTTGTATAGTGGTCGTACGTGTAGTGGTCATTCGTGAAGAGGTCGTATGTGTAGTGGTCGTATGTGTAGTAGTCGTACGTGTAGTGGTCATGAGAGTAGTAGTCGTACGTGTAGTGGTCGTCCGTGAAGTGGTCTTAGGTGTAGTGGTCGTACGTGTAGTGGTCGTCCGTGAAGTGGTCTTAGGTGTAGTGGTCGTACGTGTAGTGGTCGTTCGTGAAGAGGTCGTATGTGTAGTGGTCGTATGTGTAGTGGTCGTCCGTGAAGTGGCCGTTTGTATAGTGGTCGTACGTGTAATGGTCGTTCGTGAAGAGGTCGTATGTGTAGTGGTCGTATGTGTAGTAGTCCTACGTGTAGTGGTCATGAGCGTAGTAGTCGTACGTGTAGTGGTCGTCCGTGAAGTGGTCTTAGGTTTAGTGGTCGTACGTGTAGTGGTCGTATGTGTAGTGGTCGTACGTGTTGTGGTCGTACGTGTAGTAGTCATACGTGTAGTGGTCGTACGTGTTGTGGTCGTACGTGTAGGAGTCATACGTGTAGTGGTCGTACGTGTATTATTCGTATTTAAAATGAGCGGGACTGGAGACTTGATTTACTGCTGTCTTGCTATTGATGGAACTGTTTTGATGATCACATTAAACCAGTTTTGATATGTGAAAAGCTCTCAGCAATCGAATTGAGTATGCATAGATCTAGAATATCTTCCTTCATTCCAACTTTTAATGTGAATTCCTTGCTCAATTGTTGCAGTTGAAAAAAAACTACTGTTCAGAATCTAATTTTTACCGTGTTTGAATGACTGTAAAAAAATCATTGACCCCTCCCTTAGACGACTTTCTCACATATGTGTCAGTAAAATATAATCAATTTGTGCGTGTCCTACAACCTTGTATTTTTATCGTTTCAGGATATGATTGTTACAACAACCAACTGCAACACATTTGTAAATAAACAATAGTGTTCAAAAGTTCTTTATCAACAGCTCAAAACTCTAAATGGAGGAACAAGTGAACAAAATAATTTTCTTGCACTGCGCTCAGCGCGACATTGCAAATAACTTCACAAATGCCTTCCACGAAGTCGATCCAGAATTGCCAATGGGAGTTAATAAACCAGAGTGGCAGGGATTTCGGTGATGAGCTTCTCAATGAAATAACAAAAAATCGGATTTATCAGCTGTAACCTTCTTTGAAAAGATAAACAGAGTAATTTTTATTCAAATACGTAAGCAAACCTGTTATTAGCAGCAACATGCCTTATGAACATTATTTAGATGATGCAATTCATGAACAGTCAATCTTTAACCCTGCAGACCAGAACGAGGTAGTGACAATCATAAAGTCATCAAAATATAGTGGGAGCAGTGGTTTGATCTAATGCTATTGAAGCCGTACCTGGGATAATTGTAGATCTCTTGAACCCAACTTACCAATTAGTTATTCTTGTAAGGAACTTGTCCCGATGCACTTGAAATTGCAAATAATAGTCTTCTCTATACCAATACAAACAATATTGACCTAAAAATTATCGTCCAATATCAGACCTGCTTGTTATATGCAAGGTTTTTGAAAAAGATTCGTATGCAAGACTATTTACTAACATTGTATCAAAAAAAATACACTAAGTCGAAATCCATATGGTTTACAGGCTTTTCAGGAATGCGAAACATGCGTTATTAAAATTCAGTGTAGATGTTGTTAATGGATTCGATAGTGGGAAAGTTGAGTTACTCTTGCAGAGTTTTACCAACCTAAAGTCTTCGATTGCAAGAATTATGATATTTGGAGTTGGTTCCATAAACAACTGGATAAAAAAGAAATTTCTCGATAGAGACACCCAGTGAGCTCGAATAAACGATCCTCATGTGGCAGAAAGCCAAACATCGGAGTACCGCAAGTGTCGATCTATGGGCGCTTGCTCCCACTGATATACAAGGATTTATTGATTTAAGGATTTAAAATATATTTAGGTATAATGATATGTTAACAAAATAACAGAAATATCAAAATACACAGATGATACGTACCAAGTCTTCGTCAGCTTGAGCTGTTCTGAAGACAACATTTGTTACTTAGATGAATTTAATATTAACTTATAACTAAGGTTGAGGAGTAAGGACCAACCGATGGACATTGTTGGACATCCTCTACTATCCACTTTTAATTATGTCGATACAGATGAAAGCATTTCATTGGACCATTGACTTCAAGAAAAATAAGGAAAGTAAGTCTGATCACCGACGTTTACTTTATCATCACTATTTACTTTTTTGACTGACATCAACTAAAACGCTTGAGAGTAGAAAATGTCCGACATGAGGTTGTCTATTACAGTACTCACACACTGATTGGCGTACGATGACACCAATTTGAAACTAACTGCATAGTTAGCATGACATATTAACATATGCACACGAAAAAAAATCAATGAGTCATAATCGATAGGTACAATAAATGAACGGATTTCTACATGAACAAGATAATTGGAAATTTGAGCATATGAAACGGAAAAAAAATTAGTGAAAGTATCTATAAAATGAAACTGATGAAACATAAATAGTTGATTCGGTAAATTGCATCGTGGAAGTAAATTACAATTCAAGAATTTCTGTACTTCCAAGTTCAAACAGGTATAATTTACATTAACGTTTGAAGGTAGCTATACTTCTACCCGTCCTTATATCTATGGTGATCGAATACCAGGTTTTAGCAGCTCTGTATTTAAAAAATTGTTGGGATTGGGTTGACGAGGTTCGGGGAACCTGCAAAATCCGCATTGTTACGAAGATCATTCATAGAACTATTTCTAATAAAAAAATCGTTATCAATGTGAGTTAAATGTTTCAAAGCTTTGTAGACAAACACCGCAGCTGTAAAGATAATGATGTGACACAGTGGGAGAATGTTCCGTTGACAAAAGAGAGGCAACGTGTGGTCACGTCTGCTAGCATAATATTGTACTGATGACACACTTTTGACTAAGAACGATAGGACTTAAGTTTGGGTTGTATAAACAAGCATACACGTTTACACAATACGTCAGAAAGGGATGAATCAGGATATTGTACAAAATACTTTTAGCAGGAATCGTAATCTAAGTTTGTAAAGGATGCTACACGATTTGGATAATTTTTCGGCCACAAATGAGACGTGATCTTGACCGTCTCTGATCTACTATTACACCGACCTACTTACCTGTATTAGTGATAACGTAAGAACGAGCGACAGGTTATGCTTCGTTTTTTTTGAACCACGGTTCAACAGTTAATTTGACCGGGAAGAATCTTAATGATACTATTGCTTATATGAATATTCTATTGGTCCTCGGTTACAACTGCTCACATTCAATCAATTGACTTCAAATGTCGACATGACATATGTTATGATATTTTCCAGAAGGACGATACTAATTTCACACACATGTTTAATAGAAAGCTCAACCAGTTGCATACGTTGCAAAAACAAAGTTTCTCGGTGCAATTGTAAACCAGAAACTGAAACTCAACTGAGCAGGTCACGTCTCTTTGTTCCCGGAAAATGATAAAAATCGTGTGGCAGCCTTTTCAAAATCCTAAACTATTCAACAACTCCTGCTAAAAGTATATTGAACTACAGCCTGATTCATTCCTTTCAGATTTACTGCATAAACGTGTATGGTTCTACTTTTGAAATAAATCTCAGAACTTTCACTGATATTCAGTAGCGTGTCATTAGAACACTGTCACATGCCAGCAGCGTGACCACACGTCGTCTATCTCTTGCCAATAGAATGTTCTCCGACTGTCACATCGTCATCTTTTCTGAGGCAGAGTTTGCTTACAACGCTTCGATCGTCGAATGAGTCAACTTACATTGACTACGTCTCTAATGAGAGAAAAGTCTATGGATAATTCCGTAGCAATTCGGTTTTGCAAATTTCGCGTAACTCGTCAACACAGTCCCAACTATTTTTAAAATACCGAGCTACTAAAAATTGGGATCCGATTGCCATGGATATAAGGGCGCGTGGCAGTGTAGGTACCTTCACACGAAATTAAAATACTCCTTTTTGAACTTGTACGCACGCGTAAAAATTCTTAAATTGTAATCCACATCCTGCTTACAATTTCCCATGTCAACTAATTGTTATTCATCCGTGCAATTTTATGGATACTTTCAATGATTTTTTTCCAGTTAACCCACTCAAATCACTGGTTGTCTCGTTCATGTAGCAGCCTGCTCAAATATCAGACCCATCTTTTGTGACCCATTGAAATATTTTTCCCTGTCCATATCTAACAAGTCATGTTAACGACGTCGCTAGAAACAGAATACGTATTTTCGCATGCCCAACATTATGTGAGTAAATGTAACATGCAGTCTTATGCTATACATTTTCTCCTCTTAGTTTTCTTATTAAATGTCAGTTAAAACAGTAAATAATCTTGGTTAAATAAATGTTCGCTGACCTTACTCACTTGTACTCATTTTTAATCGTAGTCCAATGTAACATTTTCATCTTACATGAAATGTTGAGCAAAATAGAAAAGAGAACGTCCCCTAATGATGTACATCGATTGGTGGGATATAGATGCAAATTTACTCACTAACTTTGTTACTGGTTAATAATTTACTCACTAACCTTGTTACTGGTTAATATTAACTCACTAACCTTGTGACTGGTTAATATTAACTCACTAACCTTGTTACTGGTTAATATTAACTCACTAACCTTGTGACTGGTTAATATTAACTCACTAACCTTGTTACTGGTTAATATTTACTCACTAACCTTGTTACTGGTTAATATTAACTCACTAACCTTGTTACTGAATAATATTAACTCACTAACCTTGTTACTGGTTAATATTAACTCACTAACCTTGTTACTGGTTAATATTAACTCACTAACCTTGTTACTGGTTAATATTAACTCACTAACCTTGTTACTGGTTAATATTAACTCACTAACCTTGTTACTGGTTAATATTAACTCTACCTAAGTAGCAGAAGTTGCTTTTATAACAGCTAACGCTTACGAAAACTTGGTACGTATCGTCTGTGTATTCTGATTGTTGGGCCATTTGTCAACCTGTCCTTATACATGAACACATTTTCAGCCCTTAAGTCTTTTAATGTGTATGAGCACTACGCATGGCAAATGCATGCTTTTGTGCTAATGAACAAGGCCTTATCATAGGCAATTGATGCCCTTTCATTTGCATTATCATGAACAATTTATGCCGCCTAACTGAATTGTGTTCGTTCTAAGCACGTTAAATTAATTTTTTGCTTTGTGTCCTTCCATAATGCAGAATGTTTCATCACCGATACTCCCTCGCCTTGCATCCTCTCTGGCTGTCCTAGTATGGCTGTCCTTGCTGTCCTGGTATGGCTGACCTGGCTGCTCTGGTGTGGCTTCCCTGTTATGGATGTCCTGGCTGTCCCTGTATGACTGTCCCGGCTGTCCGGACATGGCTGTCCTGGTATGGCTGTCCTCGCTGTCCGGAAATAGCTATCCTCGCTGTCCTGGAAGAGCTGTCCTTGCTGTCCTGGTATGGCTGTCCTCGCTGTCCTGAAATAGCTATTCTCGCTGTCCTGGAAGAGCTGTCCTCGCTGTCCTGGAATAGCTGTCCTCGCTGTCCTGGAATAGCTGTCCTCGCTGTCCTGGAATAGCTGTCCTCGCTGTCCTGGAATAGCTGTCCTCGCTGTCCTGGAATAGCTGTCCTCGCTGTCCTGGAATAGCTGT
>SDVV010007357.1:0-17831 GCA_016164225.1 Gammarus roeselii
GTTGTTTTAGGTGTTAGTTGTTCTGGGTGTTTTAGTTGTTTTAGTTGTTTAAATTGTTTTAGTCGTTATAGTTGTTTTAGTTGTTTTAGCTGTTTTAGTTGTTTAAATTGTTTTGGTTGTTGTAATTGTTTATGTTGTTGTAGTTGTTTTAGTTGTTTTTAGTTGTTATTGGTGTTTTAGTTGTTGTTGGTGTTCTAGGTGTTTCAGTTGATTTAGTTGTTTTAGTTGTTTTAGTTGTAGTAGTTGTTTTAGTTGTTATAGGTGCTTTAGTAGTTTTAGGTGTTATAGTTGTTAAGGATGTGTTAGTTGTTTTAGGTGTTCTAGTTGTTATAGGTGTTTTAGTTGTTCCAGTTGTTTTAGAGGTTTCAGGAGTTATAGTTTTTTTTAGTTGTTTAGGTGTTTCAGTTGTTATAGGTGTTATAGTGGTTTAAAGTTGTTTTAGGTGTTTCAGTTGTTGTAGGTGTTTTAGTTGTTTCAGTTGTTTTAGTTGTTAGAGTTGTTTTAGTGGTTCTAGTTGTTTAGGTGTTTTATTTGTTTAAGTTGTTATCGTTGTTTAAGTTGTTTTAGTGGTTTTAGTTGATATAGTTGTTATAGTTAATTTAGTTGTTTCTAGTTGTTTTAGGTGTTTTATTTGTTTAGTTGTTATTGTTGTTTAGTTGTTTTAGTTGTTTAGTAGTTTTAGTTGTTTCAGTTTTATAGTTGTTTTACTAGTTATAGTTGTTTAGTTGTTATAGGTGTTTAGTTGTTTTAGTTGTTTTAGTTGTTATATGTATTCATGTTGTTTTAGGTGTTAAAGTGGTTTAGTTGTTTTAGTTGTTGTAGTTGTTTTAGGTGTTATAGGTGTTTTAGGTGTTTTAGTTGTTCTAGTTGTTATAGTTGTTTTATGTGTTGTAGTTGTTTTAGGTGTTTTAGTTGTCATAAGTGTTATAGTTGTTTTAGTTGTTTAGTTGTTTTAGTTGTTTTAGTTGTTTTAGTTGTTTTAGTATTTTTAATTGTTATAGGTGTTTTAGTTGTTTTAGGTGATGTAGGTGTTATAGGTATGTTAGCTGGTATAGGTGTTTCAGTTGTTTTTAGATGTTTTAGTTGTTTTAGGTGTTTAAGTTGTTGTAGGTGTTTATTTAATTTATGTGTTCTAGTTGTTTTATGTGATTTAGTTCATATAGATGTTTTAGTAGTTTTGTGTTTTCTAAATGTTATAGTTGTTTTAGTTGTTTAGTTGTATTAGTTGTTTTAGTTGCTTTAGTCGTTGTAGTTATTCAGTCGTTTTAGTTGTTTTAGTTGTTTTAGTTGTTCAAGTTGTTTAGTTGTTGTAGTTGTTCAGTTGTTGTAGTTGTTTTTAGTTGTTACAGTTGTTTTAGTTGTTGTAGACGCTTTAGTTGCTGTAGTTGTTTTAGTTGTTCTAGTTGTTTTAGTTCTTGTAGTTGTAATAGTTGTTTTAGTTGTTTAGCTGTTTTAGTTGTTTTAGTTGTTTTAATTGTTCTAATTGTGTTAGTTTTTTTAGTTGTTATAGTTGTTTTAGGGGTTCTAGTTGTTTCAGGTGTTTTATTTGATTAAGGTGTTATAGTTGTTTTAGTTGTTTTAGTGGTTGTAGTTGATATAGTTGGTTTAGTTATTTTAGTTGTTATAGTTGTTTTATGAGTTTCAGTTGTTTTATTTGTTATATGTGTTTACTTTGTTTTAGATGTTATAATTGTTTTAGTTGTTTTAGTTGTTGTAGTTGTTATAGGTGTTATAGGTGTTTTAGGTGTTTTTGTTGTTCTAGTTGTTATAGTTGTTTTATGTGTTTAGTTGTTTTAGGTGTTCTAGTTGTTTAAGTTGTTTTAGGTGTTTTAGTTGTTTTAGTTGTTTTAGTTGTTTTAGTTGTTTAGTTGTTTTAGTTGTTTTAGTTGATTCAGTTGTTTTAGTTTTTTTTAATTGTTCTATGTGTTTTAGTTGTTTTAGGTTATGTAGGTGTTGTAGGTATGTTAGTTGTTATAGGTGTTTCAGTTGTTTTAAGGTGTTCTAGTTGTTCTAGGTGATTAAGTTGTTGTAGGTGTTTAGATAATTTATGTGTTTTAGTTGTTCTATGTATTTTAGTTGATTTAGATGTTATAGTAGTTGTAGGTGTTTTAGTTGTTTTAGTTGTTTAAGTTGTTTTAGTTCTTTTAATTGTTATAGTTGTTGTAGTTGTTTTAGTTGTTTTAGTTGTTTGTTGTTCTAGTTGTTGTCGGTGTTTTAGTTGTTTAGTTGTTAAAGTTGTTTTAGGTGTTATAGTTGTTTTAGGTGTTCTAGTTGTTTTAGTTGTTTTAAATGTTTTAGGTGTTTTAGTTATTTTAGTTGCTTTAGTTGTTTAGTTGTTTTAGTTGTCTTAGGTGTTTTAGTTGTTGTTGGTGTTTTAGGTGTTTCAGTTGATTTAGTTGTTCTAGTTGTTTAGTTGTTATTTGTGTTTACGTTGTTTTAGGTGTTATAATTGTTTTAGTTGTTATAGTTGTTGTAGTTGTTATAGGTGTTATAGTTGTTTTAGGTGTTTTAGTTGTTCTAGTTGTTATAGTTGTTTTATGTGTTTAGTTGTTTCTAGGTGTTCTAGTTGTTTAAGTTGTTTTAGGTGTTTTAGTTGTTATAGTTGTTTAGTTGTTTTAGTTGTTTTAGTTGTTTTAGTTTTTTTAATTGTTCTAGGTGTTTTAGTTGTTTCTAGGTGTTCTAGTTGTTTTATGTGTGTTGTAGGTGTTTAGTTAATTTTGATGATTTGGTTGTTTTATGTGTTTTAGTTGTTTTATTTGTTTTAGTTGTTTTAGTTGTTTTAGTTGTTCTAGTTATTTTAGTTGTTTTAATTGTTTTAGTTGTTTTAGTTGTTTTAGTTGTTTGAATTGTTTAGTTGTTGTAGTTGGTTTAGTTGTTGTAGTTGTTTTTAGTTGTTTTAGGTGTTGTAGTTGTTGTTTTAGGTGTTTTAGTAGTTCATGGTGTTTTAGTTGGTTTAGGTGTTGCAGTTGTTTTAGGTGTTATATTGGTTTAGGTTGTTTTAGGGGTTTCAGTTGTTGTAGGTGTTTTACTCGTTTTAGGTGCTTTAGTAGTTCTAGGTGTTTGAGTTGTTTTAGTTGTTTAAGTTGTTTTAGGTGTTATAGTTGTTCTAGGTGTTATAGTTGTTTTAGTTGTTATAGTTGTTTTAGGTGTTTTAGTTGTTTTAGTGTCTTTAGTTGTTTAGTTGTTATAGTTGTTTTAGGTGTTTTTAGTGGTTTTAGGTGTTGTAGTTGTTTTAGTTGTTTAAATTATTTTAGTTGTTTTTGTTGTTATAGTTGTTTAGTTGTTTCAGGTGTAGTAGTTGTTTCAGTTGTTATAGGTGCTTTAGTGGTCCAAGATGTTATAGGTGTTAAAGATGTGTCAGTTGTTTAGGTGTTCTAGTGGTTTTAAGTTGTTTTAGGTGTTTCAGATGTTGTAGGTGTTTTAGTTGTTTTAGGTGTTTTAGTTGTTGTATGTGTTCTAGTTGTTCAAGGTGTTTTAGTTGTTTAGTTGTGTTAGGGTTCTAGTTGTTTTAGTTGTTTTAGATGTTATAGTTGTTCAAGTTGTTTTAGTGGTTTTAGATGTTGAAGTTGTTTTAGGTGTTCTAGTTGTTCTAGTTGTTTGAGTTGTTTTCGTTGTTTAAGTTGTTTTAGGTGTTCTAGTTGCTTAAGGTGTTTTAGTTGTATTAGTTGTTCTAGTTGTTATAGGTGTTTTAGTTGTTCTGGTTGTTTTAGTTGTTCTAGTTGTTTGAGTTGTTTTAGTTGTTCAAGTTGTTTAGGTGTTCTAGTTGCTTAAGGTGTTTTAGTTGTTTCAGTTGCTGTAGTTGTTTTAGATGTTTTAGTTGTTTAGTTGTTATAGATGTTATAGTTGTTTAAGGTATTTAGTTGTTTGAGGTGTTTCTAGGTGTTTTAGGTGTTATATGTGTTGTGGGTGTTATAGTTGTTTCAGGTGTTTTAGTTGTTTTAGTTGTTCTAGTTGTTTTAGTTGTTCTAGTTGTTTTTGTTGTTATAGTTGTTTTAGTTGTTATAGTTGTTCTAGTTGTTCTAGTTGTTTTAGTTGTTATAGTTGTTTTAGTTATTTAAGTTGTTTTAGGTGTTCCAGTTGCTTAAGGTGTTTTAGTTGTTTTAGTTGTTTTAGTTGTTATAGGTGTTTTAGCTGTTTAAGGTGTTTTAGTTGTTTTAGTTGTTCTAGTGGTTTTAGTTGTTTTAGTTGTTGTAGGTGTTTTAGTTGTTATAGGTGTTATAGTCTTTTTAGTTGTTTTAAATGTTCTAGTTGTTTTAGGTAATCTAGTTGTTATGGGTGTTGTAGTTGTTATAGGTGTTGTATTTGTTTTGGGTGTTTTAGTTGTTATAGGTGTTTAGTTGTTCTAGTTGTTATAGGTGTTTCAGGTGTTTTAGTTGTTTTAGTCGTTTTAGTTGTTTTAGTTGTTTAGTCGTTTCAGTTGTTTAGTTGGTTTATGTGTTTTAGTTGTTTTAATTGTTTTATTTGTTCTAGTTCTTTTAGTTGTTAGAGTTGTATAAGTTGTTTTAGTTGTTTTTGGTGTTATAGTTGTTTTTAGGTGTTATAGTTGTTTAGTTGTTTTAGTTGTTTTAGTTGTTTTAGTTGTTCTAGTTGGTTTAGGTGTTTGAGTTGTTTTAGTTGTTTTAGTTGTTATAGTTGTTGTAGCTGTTCTAGTTGTTTCTGTTGTTTTAGTTGTTATATGTGTTTCAGTTGTTTATAGTTGTTTTATTTGTTTTAGTTGTTATAGTTGTTTTAGTTGTTTTAGTTGTTTCAGTTGTTTAGTTGTTTTAGGTGTTCTAGTTGTTATATTTGTTTTAGTTGTTATAGGTGTTTTAGTTGTTTTAGTTGCTTAAGTTGTTTTAGATGTTATAGTTGTTATAGGTGTTTTAGTTGTTATGGGTGTTTTAGTTGTTTTAAGTGTTTAAATTGTTTTAGATGTTTAAGTTGTTTTAGTTGTTTTAGTTATTCTAGTTGTTTTAGTTGTTTTAGTCGTTTTAGTTGTTTATGTTGTTTAGTTGTTGTAGTTGTTTTTTAGTTGTTGTAGTTGTTTTTAGTTGTTTCAGGTGTTATAGGTGTTGTAGGTGCTTTAAGTGTTTTAGGTGTTTCAGTTGTTCAAGTTGTTTTAGTTGTTTTAGTTGTTCTAGTTGTTTTAGTTGTTTTAGGTGTTAAGTTGTTATATGTGTTATAGGTGTTTTAGTTGATTTAGTTGTTTAAGGTGTTTTAGTTGTTCTAGTTGTTATTGATGTTTTAGTTGTTCTAGTTTTTTTGGTTGTTCTAGTTGTTCTAGTTGTTATAGATGTTTTAGTTGTTTTAGTTGTTCTAGTTGTTCTAGTTGTTCTAGTTGTTTTAGTTGTTCAAGTTGTTATAGGTGTTCTAGTTGCTTAAGGTTTTTTTAGTTGTTTTATTTGTTTTAGTTGTTATATGTGTTATACTTGTTCCAGGGGTTTTAGTTGTTTTAGTTGTTTTAGTTGCTTTAGATGCTGTAGTTGTTTTAGTTGTTTTAGTTGTTATAGGTGTTTTAGTTGTTTAGTTGTTTTAGTTGTTTTAGTTGTTTTCGTCGTTTTAGTTGTTAAGTTGGTTTAGGTGTTTCAGTTGTTTCAATTGTTTTAGTTGTTCTAGTTGTTTTAGTTGTTTGAGTTGTATAAGTTGTTTTAGTTGTTTTAGGTGTTATAGTTGTTTTTTAGGTGTTATAGTTGTTATAGTTGTTATAGTTGTTTTAGTTGTTTTAGTTGTTTTAGTTGGTTTAGGTGTTTGAGTTGTTTTAGTTGTTAAAGTTGTTCAAGTTGTTTTAGTCGTTTTAGGGGTTGTAGTTGTTCTAGGTGTTAGAGTTGCTTTAGTTGTTTTAGTTGTTTTAGTTGTAATAGTTGTAATAGTTGTTTTAGTTGTTTTAGTTGTTATAGTTGTTTCTGTTGTTGTAGTTGTTTTAGGTGTTATAGTTGTTTTAGGTGTTTTAGTTGTTTTGGGTGTTTTAGTTGTTGTATTTGTTTAAATTGTTTTAGTTGTTATAGTTTTTGTAGTTTATTTAATTATTTTAGTTGTTTCAGTTGTTTTAATTGTTGCAGTTGTTTAAGTTGTTTAGTTGTTGTAGTTGTTTTAGTTGTTGAGTTGTTTTTAGTTGTTTTAGGAGTTTTAGTTGTTGTAGGTGTTTTAAGTGTTGTAGGTGTTTCAGTTGTTTTAGTTGTTTCAGTTGTTTTAGTTGTTCTAGTTGTTTTAGTGGTTATAGGTGTTATAGTTGTTATATGTGTTATAGGTGTTTCAGGTGATTTAGTTGTTTTAGTTGTTTTAGTTGTTTTAGTTGTTTAGTTGGTTTAGGTGTTATAGTTGTTTCAATTGTTTTAGTTGTTATAGTTGTTTTAGTTGTTTGAGTTGTATAAGTTGTTCTAGTTGTTTTAGATGTTATAGTTGTATTAGGTGTTATAGTTGTTGTTGTTGTTTTAGTTGTTTTAGTTGTTATAGTTGTTTATTTGTTTCAGGTGTTGTAGTTGTTTTAGTTGTTATAGGTGCTTTAGTTGTTTTAGGTGTTTTAGTTGTTAAAGATGTGTTAGTTGTTTTAGGTGTTCTAGTTGTTATAGGTGTTTTATTTGTTTAAGGTGTTATAGTTGTTTTAGTTGTTCTAGTGGTTTTAGTTGATATAGTTGTTTTAGTTATTCTAGTTGTTGCAGTTGTTTTAGGTGATTTAGTTGTTTTAGTTGTTATAGATGTTTAGTTGTTTTAGTTGTTTAGTTGTTTTAGTTGTTACAGTTGTTATAGTTGTTTTAGTAGTTATAGTTGTTTAGTTGTAATAGGTGTTATTGTTGTTTTAGTGGTTATAGTTGTTATGTGCGTTTATGTTGTTTTAGGTGTTATATTTGTTTTGGTTGTTTTAATTGTTTTAGGTGTTTTAGTTGTTCTAGGTGATGTATGTGTTATAAGTATAATAGTTGTTATAGGTGTTTTAGTTGTTTTTAGGTGTTCTAGTTGTTTTAAGTGTTTAAGTTGTTGTAGGTGTTCAGTTAATTTAGGGGTTTTAGTTGTTTTATGTGTTTTAGTTGATTTAGATGTTATAGTAGTTTTAGGTGTTCTAGTTGTTTTAGTTGTTATAGTTGTTTTAGTTGTTTTAGTGTTTTAGTTGTTTTAGTTGTTTCAGTTGGTTTAGGTGTTTGAGTTGTTTCAGTTGTTAAAGTTGTTCAAGCTGTTCGAATCATTTTAGGTCTTCTAGTTGTTCTAGGTGTTTAAGTTGTTATAGTTGTCTCAGTTGTTTTGGTTGTTATAGTTGTTTTAGTTGTTTTAGTTGTTTTAGTTGTTATGGTTGTTATAGTTGTTTTAGTTGTTTGTGTTGTTTCAGTTGTTGTAGGTGTTTCAGTTGTTTTAGTTGTTTCAGTTGTTTTAGGTGTTATAGTTGTTTTAGGTGTTCTAGTTGATTTAGTTGTTTTTAATGTTCTAGGTGTTTTAGTTGTTTTAGTTGCTTAAGTTTTTTTTTGTTTCAATTGTTATAGGTGTTTTAGTTATTATGGGTGTTTTAGTTGTTTTAGTTGTTTAAATTGTTTCAGTTGTTGTAGTTGTTTTCGTTTTTAAATTATTTTAGTTGTTTTAGTTGTTATAGTTGTTTTAGTTGTTTTAGTTGTTTAAGTTGTTTTAGTTGTTGTAGTTGTTTTAGTTGTTGTAGTTGTTTTAGTTGTTTTTAGTTGTTTTAGGTGTTATAGTTGTTGTTGGTGTATTAGGTATTGCAGTTGATTTAGTTTTTTTAGTTGTTCTAGTTGTTGTAGTTGTTTTCGTTGTTTTAGTTGTTTTAGTTGTTTGAATTGTTTAAGTTGTTTTAGTTGTTTTATGTGTTATAGTTGTAGTAGGTGTTATAGTTGTTGTAGTTGTTTTAGTTGTTTTAGTTGTTATAGTTGTTTAGTTGTTACAGGTGTTGTGGTTGTTTTAGTTGTTTCAATTGTTCAGTTGTTTTAGTTGTATTAGTGTTATTGTTGTTTTAGGGGTTCTAGTTGTTTTAGGTGTTTTAGTTGTTTCAATTAATGTAGAGGTTTCAGGAGTTTTAGGTTTTATAGTTGTTTTAGGTGTTTCAGTTGTTATAGGTGTTATAGTGGTTTTAAGTTGTTTAGGTGTTGCAGTTGTTGTAGGTGTTTTAGTTGATTTAGGTGTTTTAGTAGTTTTAGTTGTTTTAGTTGTTTTATAAGTTTTAGTTGTTTAATGTGTTTTAGTTGTTTTATGTGTTATAGTTGTTTAAGGTGTTTTAGTTGTTTCAGTTGTTTAGTTGTTATAGTTGTTTTAGTTGTTTTAGCTGTTTTAGTTGTTTTAGTTTTTTTAATTGTTTAGTTGTGTTAGTTGTATTAGTGTTATTGTTGTTTTAGGGGTTCTAGTTGTTTTAGGTGTTTTATTTGTTCCAGGTGTTATAGTTGTTTTAGTTGTTTTAGTGGTTGTAGTTGATATAGTTGTTTTAGTTATTTTAGTTGTTATAGTTGTTTCCGGTGATTTAGTAGTTTTAGTTGTTATAGTTGTTTAGTTGTTTTAGTTGTTTAGTTGTTTCCGTTGTTTTAGTTTTTATAGTTGTTTTAGTAGTTATAGTTGTTTCAGTTGTTATAGGTGTTATAGTTGTTTTAGTTGTTTAAGTTGTTATATGTGTTTATGTTGTTTTAGGTGTTATAGTTGTTTAGTTGTTTTAGTTGTTGTAGCTGTTTGAGGTGTTATAGGTGTTGTAGGTGTTTTAGTTGTTCAAGTTGTTATAGTTGTTTTATGTTTTTTAGTTGTTTATAGGTGTTCTAGTTGTTTAAGTTGTTGTAGGTGTTTTAGTTGTTTTAGTTGTTTAGTTGTTTAAGTTGTTTTAGTTGTTTTAGCTGTTTTATTTTTTTTAGGTGATTTAGTTGTTTTAGGTGATGTAGGTGTTTCAGGTATGTTAGTTGTTATAGGTGTTTTAGTTGTTTCTAGGTGATCTAGTTGTTTTAGGTGTTTAAGTTGTTGTAGGTGTTTAGTTAATTTAGGTTTCTAGTTGTTTTATGTGTTTTAGTTGATTTAGATGTTTTAGTAGTTATAGGTGTTTTAGTTGTTTTAGTTTTCATAGTTGTTTTAGTTGGTTTAGTTGTTCTAGTTTTTTTAGTTGTTTTAGTTGGTTTAGGTGTTTGAGTTGTTTCCGTTGTTAAAGTTGTTCAAGCTGTTCTATCGTTTTAGGTCTTCTAGGTATTGTAGTTGTTATAGTTGTCTTAGTTGTTTTAGTTGTTATAGTTGTTTTAGTTGTTTTAGTTGTTTAGGTTGTTTCAGGTGTTATAGTTGTTGTTGGAGATTTAGGTGTTTCAGTTGATTTAGTTGTTTTAGTTGTTCTAGTGGTTTTTTGTTTCGTTGTTTTAGTTGTTTTAGTTGTTTCAGTTGTTCTTGTTGTTTGAGTTGTTTAAGTTGTTTTAGTTGTTCTAGGTGTTATAGTTGTATTAGGTGTTATAGTTGTTGTAGTTGTTTTAGTTGTTCTAGTTGTTTTAGTTGTTATAGTTGTTAAGTTGTTTCAGGTGTTGTAGTAGTTTTAGTTGTTATAGGTGCTTTAGTTGTTTCAATTGTTGTAGAGGTTTCAGGAGTTTTGGTTTTTATAGTTGTTTCAGGTGTTTCAGTTGTTATAGGCGTTAAAGTGGTTTTAAGTTGTTTAGGTGTTTCAGTTGTTGTAGGTGTTTCAGTTCTTTTAGGTGTTTTAGTAGTTTTAGTTGTTTTAATTGTTCTATGTGTTCTAGTTGTTTTATGTGTTTTGTTGTTTTATGTGTTTAGTTGTTTAAGGTGTTTTAGTTGTTTCAGTTGTTTAGTTGTTATAGTTGTTTTAGTTGTTGTAGTTGCTTTAGTTGTTCTAGTTGTTTTAGTTCTTGTAGTTGTTATAGATGTTTCAGTTGTTTTAGCTGTTTTAGTTGTTTAGTTGGTTCAATTGTTTTAGTTGTGTTAGTTGTTTTAGTTTTATAGTTGTTCTAGGGGTTCTAGTTGTTTTAGGTGTTTTATTTGTTTAAGGTGTTATAGTTGTTGTAGTTGTTTTAGTGGTTTTAGTTGATTTAGTTGTTATAGTTATTTTAGTTGTTATAGTTGTTTTCGGTGATTTAGTTGTTTTAGTTGTTATAGTTGTTTAGTGGTTTTAGTTGTTTAGTTGTTTTAGTTGTTCCAGTTATTATGGTTGTTTTAGTAGTTATAGTTGTTTTAGTTGTTATAGGTGTTATAGTTGTTTTAGTTGTTAAAGTTGTTAAATGTGTTTATGTTGTTTTAGGTGTTATAGTTGTTTTAGTTGTAGTAGTTGTATTAGTTGTTTGAGGTGTTATAGGTGTTTTAGGTGTTTTAGTTGTTCTAGTTGTTATAGTTGTTTTATGTGTTTTAGTTGTTTGTAGGTGTTCTAGTTGTTTTAGGTGTTTAAGTTGTTGTAGGTGTTTAGTTAATTTAGGTGTTTTAGTAGTTTCATGTGTTATAGTTGATTTAGATGTTTTAGTAGTTCTAGGTGTTCAAGTTGTTTTAGTTGTTATAGTTGTTTTAGTTGTTTTATTTGCTTTAGTTGTTTTAGTTGTTATAGTTGGTTTGGGTGTTTGAGTTGTTGCAGTTGTTAAAGTTGTTCAAGCTGTTCTAATCGTTTTAGGTCTTCTAAGTGTTTTAGTTGTTATAGTTGTCTTAGTTGTTTTAGTTGTTCTAGTTGTTCTAGTTGTTTTAGTTGTTTTGGTTGTTATAGTTGTTTTAGTTGTTTCTGTTGTTTCAGTTGTTGTAGGTGTTTTAGTTGTTTTAGTTGTTATAGTTGTTTAAGTTGTTTCAGGTGTTAAAGTTGTTTTAGGTGTTCTAGTTGATTTAGTTGTTTTGAATGTTGTAGGTGTTTTACTTGTTTTAGTTGCTTTAGTTTTTTTGTTTAGTTGTTATAGGTGTTTTAGTTGTTTTGGGTGTTGTAGTTGTTTTAGTTGTTTAAATTGTTTTAGTTGTTTTAGTTGTTTTAGTTGTTGTAGTTGTTTTAGTTGTTGTAGTTGCTTGGGTTGTTTCTAGTTGTTTTAGGTGTTATAGTTGTTGTTGGTGTTTAAGGTGTTTCAGTTGATTTTGTTGTTTTAGTTGTTCTAGTTGTTGTAGTTGTTTTCGTTGTTTTAGTTGTTATAGTTGTTATAGTTGTATTAGTTGTTTGAGTAGTTTAAGTTGTTTTAGTTGTTTTAGGTGTTATAGTTGTATTAGGTGTTATAGTTGTTTCTGTTGTTTTAGTTGTTTTAGTTGTTATAGTTGTTTAGTTGTTTCAGGTGTTGTAGTTGTTTTAGTTGTTATAGTTGTTATAGGTGTTTTAGTTGTTTCAATTGTTGTAGAGGTTTCAGGAGTTTTAGGTTTTCTAGTTGTTTTAGGTGTTTCAGTTGTTAAAGGTGTTATAGTGGTTTTAAGTTGTTTAGGTGTTTCAGTTGTTGTAGGTGTTTTAGTTGTTTTAGGTGTTTAGTAGTTTTAGTTGTTTTAGTTGTTCTATGTGTTTTAGCAGTTTTATGTGTTTTAGTTGTTTATGTGTTTTAGTTGCCAAGGTGTTTTAGTTGTTTCAGTTGTTTAGTTGTTATAGTTGTTTTAGTTGTTGTAGTTGCTTTAGTTGTTCTAGTTGTTTTAGTTCTTATAGTTGTTATAGTTGTTGTAGTTGTTTTAGCTGTTTTAGTTGTTTCAGTTGTTTTAATTTTTTAGTTGTGTTCGTTGTTTTAGTTTTATAGTTGTTTTAGGGGTTCTAGTTCTTCTAGGTGTTTTATTTGTTTAAGGTGTTATAGTTGTTATAGTTGTTTTAGTGGTTATAGTTGATATAGTTGTTTTAGTTATTTTAGTTGTTATAGTTGTTTACGGTGATTTAGTTGTTTTAATTGTTATAGTTGTTCAGTTGTTTTGGTTGTTTAGTTGATTTAGTTGTTTCAGTTATTATAGTTGTTTTAGTAGTTATATTTGTTTTAGTTGTTTTAGTTGTTGTTGTTTTTATAGTTGTTTTATGTGTTGTAGTTGTTCTAGGTGTTCTAGTTGTTTAAGTTGTTATAGGTGTTTTAGTTGTTTTAGTTGTTTTAATTGTTTTAGGTGTTATAGTTGTTTTAGGTGATGTAGGTGTTATGAGATATGTTAGTTGTTATAGATGTTTAGTTGTTTTTTAGGTGTTCTAGTTGTTTTAGGTGTGTAATTGTTGTAGGTGTTTAGTTAATTTAGGTGTTTTAGTTGTTGTATGTGTTTTGGTTGATTTAGATGTTATAGTAGTTAAAGGTGTTTTAGTTGTTTTAGTTGTTTTAGTTGTTTTAGTTGTTATAGTTGTTTTAGTTGTTCTAGTTGTTTAGTTGTTTTAGTTGTTTTAGTTGGTTTAGGTGTTTGAGTTGTTTTAGTTGTTAAAGTTTTTCAAGCTGTTTTAATCGTTTTAGGTCTTCTAGTTGTTCTAGGTGTTTTAGTTGTTATAGTTGTTGTAGGGGTTTTAGTTGTTCTATGTGTTTCAGTTGTTCTAGGTGTTTTAGTTGTTTTATGCGTTTTAGTTGTTTAAGGTGTTGCATTTGCTTCAGTTGTTTTAGTTGTTATAGTTGTTTTAGGTGTTGTAGTTGTTTTAGTTGTTCTAGTTGTTTTAGTTCTTGTAGCTGTTATAGTTGTTTTAGTTGTTTAAGCTGTTTTAGTTGTTTTAGTTGTTTTAGTTGTTGTCATTGTTTTAGTTGTTTTAGTTGTTTAAGTTGTTTTAGTTGTTATAGTTGTTTTAGGGGTTCTAGTTGTTATAGGTGTTTAAGGTGTTATAGTTGTTTTAGTTGTTGTAGTGGTTTTCGTAGATATAGTTGTTTTAGTAATTATAGTTGTTGTAGTTGTTTTAGGTGATTTAGTTGTTTAGTTGTTATAGTTGTTATATGTGTTTATGTTGTTTTAGGTATTATAGTTGTTTAAGTTGTTTTATTTGTTGTAGTTGTTTTAGGTGTTATAGGTGTTTTATGTGTTTTAGTTGTTATAGTTGTTATAGCTGTTTTTTTTTATGTGTTCTAGTTGTTTAAGTTGTTGTAGGTGTCCTAGTTGTTTTAGTTGTTTAGTTGTTTTAGTTGTTTTAGTTGTTCTAGTTGTTTTAGTTGTTTTAATTGTTTTAGGTGTTATAGTTGTTTTAGGTGATGTAGGTGTTTTAGGTATGTTAGTTGTTATAGGTGTTTTAGTTGTTTACAGGTGTTCTAGTTGTTTTAGGTGTTTAAGTTGTTGTAGGTGTTTAGTTAATTTAGATGTTTAAGTGGTTTTATGTGTTTTAGTTGATTTAGATGTTTTAGTGGTTGTAGGTGTTTTAGTTGTTTTAGTTGTTTTAGTTGTTTTAGTTGTTTTAGTTGTTTTATTTGGGTTAGGTGTTTAAGTTGTTTCAGTTGTTAAAGTTGTTCAAACTGTTTTAATCGTTTTAGATCCTTTAGTTGTTCTATGTGTTTTAGTAGTTATAGTTGTTTTAGTTGTTTTGGATGTTTTAGTTGTTTTCGTTGTTCTAGTTGTTATAGTTGTTTTAGTTGTTTCTGTTATTTTAGTTGTTGTAGGTGTTTTAGTTGTTTAAGTTGTTTAAGTTGTTTTAGGTGTTCTAGTTGTTTTAGGTGTTCTAGTTGTTTAAGTTGTTTTAAATGTTTTAGGTGTTGTAGTTGTTTAGTTGTTTTAGTTGTTTTAGTTGATATAGGTGTTGTAGTTGTTTTGGGTGTTTTAGTTGTTTTAGTTGTTTAAATCGTTTTAGTTGTTTTAGTTGTTTTAGTTGTTTTAGTTGTTTTAGTTATTTTAGTTGTTTAAGTTGTTTTAGTTGTTTAGTTGTTTAAGTTGTTATTGTTGTTGTAGTTGTTTTAGTTGTTGTAGTTGTTTTAGTTGTTTTTAGTTGTTTTAGGTGTTAGAGTTGTTTTTAGATGTTTTAGGTGTTATAGTTGTTGTTGGTGTTTTAGGTGTTTCAGTTGATTTATTTGTTTTAGTTGTTTTAGTTGTTGTAGTTGTTTTCGTTGTTTTAGTTGTTTTAGTTGTTTAGTTGTTTGAGTTGTTCAAGTTGTTTTAGTTGTTTTAATTGTTATTGTTGTAACAGGTGTTATAGTTGTTTAATTGTTTTAGTTGTATTAGTTGTTATAGTTGTTTAGTTGTTTCAGGTGTTGTAGTTGTTTAGTTGTTATAGGTGCTTTAGTTGTTTAGGTGTTATAGTTGTTAAAGATGTGTTAGTTGTTTTAGGTGTTCTAGTTGTTATACTTGTTTTAGTTGTTTCAGTTGCTGCAGAGGTTTCAGGAGTTCTAGGTTTTCTAGTTGTTTTAGGTGTTACAGTTGTTATATGTGTTATAGTGGTTTTAATTTGTTGTAGGTGTTTCAGTTGTTGTAGGTGTTCTAGGTGTTAAAGTGGTTTTAAGTTGTTTTACGTGTTTAAGTTGTTGTAGGTGTTCTAGTTGCTCAAGTTGTTTTAATTGTTCAAGTCGTGTTAGTTGTTTTTAGTTGTTATAGTTGTTTTAGGGGTTCTTGTTGTTTTAGGTGGTTTATTTATTTAAGGTGTTATAGTTGTTTTAGTTGTTTTAGGGGTTTTAGTTGATATAGTTGTTTTAGTTATTTTAGTTGTTGTAGTTGTTTTCGGTGATTTAGTTGTTTTAGTTGTTTTAGTTGTTTAGTTGTTTTAGTTGTTTAGTTGTTTTAGTTGTTTCAGTTATTATAGTTGTTTTAGTAGTTATAGTTGTTTAGTTGTTATAAGTGTTATAGTTGTTTTAGTTGTTTCAGTTGTTATATGTTTTTATGTTGATCTAGGTGTTATAGTTGTTTTAATTGTTTTTGTTGTTGTAGTTGTTTTAGGTGTTTAAGTTGTTGTAGGTGTTTAGTTAATCTAGGTGTTTTAGTTGTTTTATGTGCTTTAGTTGATTTAGATGTTATAGTAGTTTAGGTGTTTTAGTTGTTTAAGTTATTTTAGTTGTTATAGTTGTTTTAGTTGTTTAAGTTGTTTAAGGTGTTATAGTTGTGTAAGGTGTTCTAGTTGTTTTAGTTGAATTAAATGTTTTAGTTGTTATAGTTGCTTTAGTTTTTTTTAGTTGTTTTAGTTGTTATAGGTGTTTTAGTTATTTTGGGTGTTTTAGTTGTTTAGTTGTTTAAATTGTTTTAGTTGTTTTAGTTGTTCTAGTTGTTTTAGTTATTTTAGTTGTTTAGTTAATTAAGTTGTTTAGTTGTTTAAGTTGTTTCAGTTGTTGTAGTAGTTTTAGTTGTTGTAGTTGTTTAGTTGTTATTAGTTGTTTTAGGTGTTATAGTTGTTGTTGGTGTTTTAGGTGTTTCAGTTGATTTAGTTGTTCTAGTTGTTTTAGTTGTTGTAGTTGTTTCCGTTGTTTGAGTTGTTATAGGTGTTCAAGTTGTTTTAGGTGTTTTAGTTGTTTTTTAGGTGTTTATGTTGTTTAAGGTGTTTAGTTAATTTAGGTGTTTTAGTTGTTCTATGTGTTGTAGTTGTTTTAGGTGTTTTAGTTGTTTAGGTGTTTAGTTGGTAAAGTTATTCAAGTTGTTTTAGGTGTTTTAAGTGTTCTTGTTGCTTTAGGTGTTATAGTTGTTTTAGTTGTTTAGTTGTTTTAGTTGTTATGGTTGTTTTAGTTGTTATAGGTGTTATAGTTGTTTTCGGTGTTGTAGTTGTTCATTGTTTTTTTTAGTTTTTTAGGTGTTTATGTTGCCATAAGTGTTTTAGTTAATATAGGTGTTATAGTTGTTGTATGTGTCGTAGTTGTTTTAGGTGTTGATTTTGTTATAGGTGTTTTAGTTGTTATAGGTGTTTTAGTTGTTTTAGTTTTTTAATGTTTATAATTGTTATAGTTGTTTTAGTTGTTTATAGTTGTTTTAGGTGTTGTAGTTGTTTTAGTTGTTGTAGTTGTTTTAATTGTTTTAAGTGTTTTAGTTGTTTTAGTTGTTCTAGTTGTTTTAGTTGTTTAGTTGGTTTAGGTGTTTTAGTTGTTTTAGTTGTTGTAGTTGTTAAGTTGTTTCAGTTGTTCAAGTTGTTCTAGTTGTTTTAGGTGTTATCGTTGCTATAGGTGTTTTATGTGTTATAGTTGTTATAGATGTTATAGTTGTTTAAGGTATTTAGTTGTTTAAGGAGTTTTCAGGTGTTTAGGTGTTATATGTGTTGTAGGTGTTATAGTTGTTTCAGGTGTTTCGGTTGTTATAGGTGTTTTAGCTGTTCTAAGGTGTTCTAGCTGTTTTAGGTGTTAAAGTTGTTATAGGTGTTCTAGTTAATTTAAGTGTTCTAGTTGTTATATGTGTTTTAGTTGATTTAGGTGCTTAAGTTGTTTTAGGTGTTTTAGTTGTTATAGGTGTTTAAGTTGTTTTAGTTTTTTAGTTGTTATAGTTGTTTTAATTGTTTTAGTTGTTTATAGTTGATTTAGGTGCTCAAGATGTTTTAGTTGTTCAAGTTGTTTCCGTTGTTTTAGTTGTTTCAGTTGTTGTAGTTGTTTCAGTTGGTTAGGGGTTTAGTTGTTTTAGTAGTTTTAGGTGTTTTAGTTGTTCTAGTTGTTTTAGATATTTTAGTTGTTCTAGTTGTTTTAGTTGTTATAGATATTGAAGTTGTTTTAGGTGTTTTAGTTGTTATAGTTGTTATAGTTGTTTTAGTTGTTCTACTTGTTTTAGTTGTTCTACTTGTTTTCGTTGTTCTAGTTGTTTTAGTTGTTTTAGTTGTTATAGTTGTTTTAGTTGTTTTAGGTTTTCTAGTTGTTTAAGGTGTTTTAGTTGTTATAGTAGTTATATTTGTTTTAAGTGTTATAGTTGTTATAGGTGTTTTAGTTGTTTTAGTTGTTCTAGTTGTTATAGTTGTGTTAGTTGTTGTAGGTGTTTTAGTTGTTATAGGTTCAATAGTTGTTCAGTCGTTTTAGTTGTTTAGTTGGTTTAGGTGTTTAGTTGTTCTAATTCTTTTAGTTGTTTTAGTTGTTTGTGTCGTATAAGTTGTTTTAGTTGTTTTAGGTGTTATAGTTGTTTTAGGTGTTATAGTTGTTTAGTGGTTTTAGTTGTTTTAGTTGTTTTAGTTGTTTTAGTTGGTTGTTATAGTTGTTTTAGTTGTTGTAGGTGTTTAGTTGTTATAGGTGTAATAGTTGTTTAGTCGTTTTAGTTGTTCAGTTGGTTTAGGTGTTTAGTTGTTCTAATAGTTTTAGTTGTTATAGTTGTTTGTGTTGTATAAGTTGTTTTAGTTGTTTTAGGTGTTATAGTTGTTTTAGGTGTTATAGTTGTTTAGTTGTTTTAGTTGTTTTAGTTGTTTTAGTTGTTTTAGTTGTTTTAGTTGGTTCAGGTGTTTGAGTTGTTTAGTTGTTAAAGTTGTTTTAGTCGTTTTAGGTGTTCTAGTTGTTCTAGGTGTTTTAGTTGTTAGTTGTTTTAGTTGTTTTAGTTGTTTTAGTTGTTTCAGTTGTTCTAGTTGTTCTTGTTGTTATAGTTGTTGTAGGTGTTTTAGTTGTTTTTATTTGTTTTAGTTGATCTAGTTGTTTTAGTTGTTTTAGTTGTTTTAGTTGTTATAGTTGTTTTAGTTATTATAGGTGTTCAGTTGTTTTGGGTGTTATAGTTGTTTGTAGGTGTTCTAGTTGTTTTAGTTGTTTTAGTTGATATAGGTGTTTTAATTGTTTTAGTTGCTTTAGTTGTTCTAGTTGTTTTAGTTATTATAGGTGTTAGTTGTTTTAGGTGTTTTAGTTGTTTTAATTCTTTAAATTGTTTTATTTGTTATAGTTAATCTAGTTGTTGTAGTTATTTTAGTTGTTTTAGTTGTTTCATTTGGTAAGGTGTTTTAGTTGTTTTAGTAGTTTTAGGTGTTTTAGTTGTTTTAGTTGTTTTAGATGTTTTAATTGTTCTAGTTGTTGTAGTTGTTTTAGATCTTGAAGTTGTTTTATGTGTTTTAGTTGTTTTAGTTGTTTTAGTTGTTTAAGTTGTTCTACTTGTTTTAGTTGTTCTACTTGTTTTAGTTGTTATAGTTGTTTTAGTTGTTTTAGTTGTTT
>SDVV010007358.1:0-17830 GCA_016164225.1 Gammarus roeselii
CTGTAGTTTTCACCGAAAGTTCATCCGCACCCGACCAACGACCGAGCCCCCGTGTTATTAATATTATTTTTATCGACCCATAAAGGTATTTCGGCCAGCACCTCCATTAAGTATAATAACGCCTCGACACGAACAGCCTAACAAGGAACTAACAGCTGCTAGCCTGTGTCTGCAGCCTTCCTCCTACAAATCCAACTCTCACCTCCGGTGCTAAAGTGTCAAATATAGCGGCGCCTACTGACGCTAAAACTGCTAGTATAGATGCGTGTCCAATCAGGAAGTGTTACAATACCTGTATGTAGATTACCTGGCCGAACCACGCTACATGTTCAATGTCAAATGCCCGCAAGAGAACGGTCTCTTCCGTGGCCTCAAAACAAGCCCAGCCATCTGGCTTTCCAATACGCCCCACGATGTTTTGACCTGTTTCTCAGCATATAAGCTCTGCATGTTGCTGAGCCATCAGATTAGACTTGAGGACTAGTAGACTCTACGACTCAACCTCACTGTCTACGTGCATCCCGGCTCTCCCCAGCGTCTCTCTCCAATCTTGTCCACCTCATCTGACTTCCCAATAACGTGTTAAAATTGTATTAGCTCGTGAAAAGAACCTCAACTTCAACTCTATTTTCACAATTCACCTGGTTGAATAAACGACCACGAAGCTCTACCACGTTTATTTTCTCAACACCAGTTTCCTCCAGCGAGAATATAGAGAAATTTAAAACTGGCGCTGCAAACTTGGATGGTTAGTCAGATTGGGAGTAATATCCCTAATAAAAACACCTCTACAAGGTGAAGACGACAAGAAGGCTGAGAGGAGAGCATCACATCCGACTACAAGAAGCAGAAGGAGCAACAGCGGACAACCCGTCGAACTCCAGAAACCTTGAGTATATGTGTGTTATGCACGTTAAACCATTAAACCGTGAAGTGTGAATATAACAAGTGAAGTGAAGCTAGAAATTAACTTTATATTAAAGTCAGTAACTTTTGAACAACAAAATGGCGATTAATCAACTCACAGTCTTACAGGATTTACCGAAATTCGCAGGTAATCCTAAAGTAGGCGAAGCGCACTTCAAACCCGATATTGACGCGCGTACGTTCATGAGAACCGTCGAAAACCATTTCTTACAGAATAACGTAACAGCGGACGATAAAAAACTCCAAATCCTTTTCTCGCTCATAGATAAAAAGAGAGGAGACGCGATTAAATTACCCACCTGTTACGCTGGCAGACATGTTACATTTAATCAAGTTAAGTCCGAGTTTCTCAATATGTATCCGTCTTTCAAGGTTACTGAATTCCGACACGCCGCACGAGCATTGCTAGGAACGACACTCACGACAGACAATATGTTCTGCGGCATGACCTCTCAAGGAAACGCGTCGCGTGCCGTGGCAGAGGCCTACCTTAAAAATGAAGCTCTTACCAAGGGAGACTTCAACGAGGGAACCTTATTGGCTAATACCATCCCAGTTCCGCCTCCGCCGACTACTAGCGCTTCTACTTCCGCTTCCACTTCGATACCAACTGCCTCACCGATCTCTTTGCTTAACGTCGTACAGAATTTTGTGATGCACCTCTTTGTAGCCTCTCAAACGGCGAACAAAGTGTATGACAAACTGTCAAACTTCGATCCTAGAAACTTTTATACGAGATTCATGTCCGAAACAGTGAAAACTGTAGAGCAATATAAGTTGCTCACGGCGACTGAAAAGCAAGGCAACCCGGACGAAGTCATTTGGCAGGCCCGGCTCCCAACACCCCCGGTTAACTTAGCGCGCCCGCCCCCTCCTCGTCGGAACTAAGGACGGCACCTCGCGTAGTTAATAACAATCGGTCGCCAATAACGTGTTACAATTGTGGGAAAACCGGTCATGTTAGAAGGGAATGTCAGTCTTGTGCATTTTGTAAAAAATATGGGCACACTGCTAAGCAATGTAAAACCCGGCTAGCTCAAGCAATCGGAAAATACTATGACAAATGTAAGATCAGAAATTCTCATAACACCATCGAATGTACACGCGATGCTCGCGTACAGTCACGAAACGTTCCACAGACCAACGTACGCATGGCACAGGCTGATGACCAACACGACGTACCACCAACACCAACACCAACACGTACCAACACGACGTACCTGCAAGACCTGACGTTGATGGTTGGGATCCTAACATATATGAGGGGAATACCGAGCCTAACCAGTACTGACTAGGGACTCCACACCCTAGGGAACGGAAAGGGAATAGCATGAATGTCCCGCGTTTAAACGTCGAAATTAATGGACGGGAACTGAAAGCATACATCGATACAGAAGCTACTACGACGCTCGTAGCTGACTCCGCGCTCAGAACTGAGGTTTACGACTTGGAACCCCATAGTGGCCAAGTATTAGATGCGAATGGATGTCAAATTCCTATACTAGGACAAGCAATAGCTCAGGTGGAGACACCTGCGGGATGTTTTAACACCCGTGTACTAATATTCAAGAAGAATGACCGTATAAAACATGACCTGCTGATTGGCATGAATATTTTAGGGCATGCGGTCATAGACTTCCATAGTAAGAGACTACCTTTTTCTATTGACGTTAATACGACTAGCGAGTCGCCTACAAACCATGTCCTCAGATTCACTATAAAAAACAGTGTAATCAGAGGTGGCTCTCCCGCCAAGGTCGCTCATGCCGCGAAGGAGAGTGAAAGTCCACCCGACTGCAGTAAGGTCAAGAACACAGCTGTGGACGGTACATCGGCTGACGAACCGGTTCTGATCAAACAGGGTTCGCCAGAGTGAGCAACCGCTAGCTGTACGAGTCAAGACCAGTCCGAGACAAGTTTTAACGTACATTTACGTACAGACGTAACGATAACAAGGAACACGGTGACGTTAGCTACGGTTAAAGTAAGTAAACAAGTACGGAACGGACGAGAGATAGTACTACATCACACTCACCTCAACCCTGCAGTAGCCATAGCTGGTGTACTTACTCTAGTTGAGAACAAAAGTGTGAAGGTCCATTTCGCAAATATGAGCGAAAACCCAGTGATTTAAAAAAAGGCACAAAACTATGTAGTGCTGAATATCTAACACCGGAAACTGTACTTATGGCACAGCCAGCTGAGTCTGACTTGCCCGCGGACGATTGCTATAAAACGCTAACGCAAGAGGACATTAGTTGCGGTGACCCCAACGAGACAACAGCCCTGCTGGAAATGTTGAACCGTCACAGAAAACGCCTGTTGGCTCCCCAGTGAACCGTTAGGGAAATACACGGGAGACCAGTTGAAACTACGTCTAAAAGAAAATATCGTGGTGAACAAAGCACCGTACCAAATACCATACGCGTTTCAAGATAAACTAGACCAAGTAATTAAAACTATGCTAGATGAGGGAACTATCTTGTGTTCAAAATCTTCCTATAATAGCCCATCAATCATAGTCAAACGCGGTAACTTACGTACCTGTATAGACTACAGAGAATTAAACAGAATCCTGGAACCCGTAACGTACCCTTTGCCTCGCATCTCTGATGTACTCAACTCCTTGGGTCAATCTACTTACATTAGTACGCTAGATCTTGCTAGCGCGTATCACCAGTGTGAAATTCACCCAGATGATCGCAAAAAAACGGCTTTCACTGTAGGAAGCAGCAAATACGAATGGAACCGAATCCCATTTGGTCTCCAGAGTGCACCCGGATTTTTTGCCCATGTAATTAATGAAGTGCTCTACGAGACTCTAGGACCGCAATGCCTTGCGTATATGGACGATATCATCCTATTTAGTAAAACCGCTAAGCAACACTTGGAAACGATCGAGAGCGTCTTACAAAAACTGAGCGAAGCCGGAATCAAACTAAAAATACAAAAATGTCACTTCTTTGCCAACGAGGTAAAATTCCTCGGATATCAAATGACTAAAGAAGGCATGACAATGACCAATGAGCGAGTAGCTGCAATTAAGATGATGCCCATGCCGACAAATAAAAAACAAACCCAATCTTTTCATGGGGTTGTGAATTATTTCCGTCTGTTCGTCATTCGCAGAAATCGCGGAACCGCTTTACGAATTACTACGAAAAAACGCAACGTTCCTATGGACTCCGGTGCAGACGACTGCGGTCGAAACGCTCAAAAAGAAGTTGTCCCAGGCTCCGATAGTGAAGTTCCCAAATTACCACTTACCGTTTCATCTCTACACGAACGCCTCGAATTCCGGTATAGGCGCCGTACTAATGCAAAAGCACGAAGGACTATTACACCCCGTGTCGTACGTATCTAAAACTCCCAATAGCGCGCAAAAAAACTATTCGACGACCAAGAAAGAGGCATTAGCCCTCATATATGCACTCGAACAGTTCGGAAACATAATTTTACTATTTCCCGTACACGTGTACACTGACCATAAACCGTTGTTAGGTGCTCTAAGGAAGCCCACGAAAGATGACTGTTTGCAAAGATGGGCCCTATTGATCCAAGAATACGCCATTAACCTCCATTATGTGGAAGGCAAAGACAACATCTTTGCGGATGCACTATCAAGACTACCGGTTGACACAAGCAGCACTAACATCTTAACTCCAAAGCTCCACGAGGATCTCCTCGCGCGAAACGAGATCTGCAATGCAGCTCCACACAACTACATCCCCGAGAAGGTCCCATGGACCGAAAAGGAACTACGAAACGCCCAAAGGAAGGACTCCTCGTGTCGTCAACTATTTGGACAGCTAAGAAACAACGGTACCCATTCTAGTAACCCAGACACGGAAAAGCCTATTTCCAAGGATATCCTGTTAAACAGTAAGATAATCAACGGCGTACTTTACATAGTACGGAAAATAAAGAGAGGAACCCTGATTGATGAATTCCTCGTACCATATCTTCCCACCAGTTTTCTGCCACAAGCATTTAAAATAATACATACCGACACAACTGCAGGTCACAAAGGACCCGAACGAACACTCAAAATGTTTGTTAGAAACTTCTATAACTCGCAAGAACGCCACCTGATAACCCAACTCTGTGATGAGTGTGAGTTGTGCATTCAATCAAAGAAAGTACCCAAACCAGTTCCCATAGAGATATATCCTGTACCCATCAGACCCTTTCACACCATATCGTCTGATATCCTTGGTCCTCTGAGAATAACAGAAGACGGAAACCAGTACATATTGACGATCAGAGATTACACTACTAGATACACGATCCTTTTTCCTTTAAAACACAAGGATACTGATTCAATAATAGAAGCCCTAAGACAGGTCAATTCCAATTATGGCGCAAGCAGTGTCATGATCACGGACAATGCCCCAGAGTATACCTCCAATAAACTGAATAACTTTCTGAAATACTACAACACCAAAAAGGTGGAAATAGCTCCATACCACGCAGCTTCACAAGGACTCTCAGAACACATAAATCGTGAACTAAACAAACTGTTGAGAATTTACACTAATCAACTAGCAGTTAACGACTGGGATAAATTATTACCAGCAATACAGTTAACAATTAACAATACTTTTAATAGTAGTATAAGAGAAGCTCCATTCTACGCTCTGATTCTGCAACTGCTACCCTGAAGCCTCCCAAACTTCAGTATAGTGAAGATGAGCTACATCAACATATGCAACGTTTGCAAGAAGTGCGAACTCACTGTAGAGACATTCTTCTCACCGCCTAAACTTTCTACACAGCATACACAAACGCTGGGAGAAAAGATAAACCCATCTCAGTGGGAGATCGGGTCTACGCTACCCTTCGACAGATCTCTAAGCAAAAGCTAGACTTGCCTGTTCGCGGACTCTTTTTAGTGAACAAAAGCAAATGGAAAGCGTCGAAACTCCAAGAAATTGCCACGAAGACAACAAATATAATTCATCCCGACTATATAATTACACGGCAATAGCCATGCTCCACGCCACCTCCAATGACCTGTACGCAGACCGCTACACCAACAGTTAGCACTCCGCCACACAAACCGGCTCCAGCACGAGTCCAGCCAGTGAGAGCCTGCAAACGGACCTAGTAACCTACCAGAAAAAAAGGGAAGGACAAGGTCAACGCAGCCCGCACACCGACCCACGCTACAAGGCATCGCTCCTGCACTGCACCACTGCAGCCAGCCCACACCTTTTTCCTGCACTGCACCACTGCAGCCAGCCAACACCTTCTTCCTGCACTGCACCACTGCAACCTGCCCTCACCTTATCTTTGTATAGTTTAAGTAAACATTCCTATCGTTTTGTTCGGAATAATTAATTTACTAAAAACTGTGTTCTTAGTAATACATGTATACTTTAGGAAAGTGAGTAGGAAGTGCCATTCGATGTTACTTAGAATAACCACTGTTGTACCAAGACTCTTGAGTAATGAGAGTTAATTACTCAAGGTATTAACCCCCTAATATATATGTTACAGATTCCCTAAGTACCATTGGACTGGCCATTCTACTAGCAGGAGCTGTGGCTCTTGTTGCACTGACACAAGCAGGCCCTGTATTCCGGGAGAACTTTCCTCGATCAGCCACAGCGATTACGGAGACAAAGCCTGTCACTGTCGTTCCTTAGCCCGGACATGCCCACATTCCAGGTGCGTTCCTTCTGTCCCGAATAAACCTCGGCTTTATCAATATCACTTGTTCTAAGTACTCGTCAGATTAGGACGCTGCCACTCAAATAGCCAAGGTGTTAGCAAACACTAAATTAGTTGGAGGGACCCGAGATTAACTAAATCGATACGGATATACGTTCTTAAAATTAGAGACTGAATATCTGAGTACCCTCCATTATATATTGGATTTGTTACTTTGTGACGGCTGAAGTAGTGAATTTTGGACAAAATTCTACGCCTTCCGTGACCAAGCTACAATAGTCTGGACTATGCTGAAAAGGGCAGGAGTAACTCAACGTACGGATAATACTAGTCTCAGTACTCAATCGGACGCCCCCATTAGTGGACAAAATATTACTACTCGAATTAATGCCCCCTCCTTGATAAACTACTTGTCCGAGGTAAGGCCCTTACGGCCAGGAAGACAAAGACAACCCCGGAATCTGCTAGTGATTAGATTAGGCTTAGGATTCCTGGGAAGTTACTTAGCTTCTAAGATTTTCGATACCAGTAATCATACCAAAACGTGACTGATTCCTTTGAGGCAGTGAAGAAGGTTCTTAACAAGCTAGCAGAGACACAAGAGGTAGCGGACATTCATCAAGCATTTCAGTGGAATCTAAACCAGCTATTAGCAAGCCTAACGGACATCCGGACTACTTTTAGATTAAGCGAGCTAACAGTATCTCTGCTTTAAGAAAGTATATTAAACCCTGAATTAATTGACTCAAAATCATTGAATAACATCGTTGTAGAAGGTTGCAAGTCTTTCCCAACGTTAGACTTCCCGTTTGAAATATCTCAACATCAACTCAAACACATAGTGCAAATATTGAAAATACAAAAAGTATCACATCATAAATTCTTGATGGTCATACCTCTGACTTATACGACGTCATACGATGTGTTCACACTAATAGCACACCCCCTAAAACTGGATTCAGCGTCTCATGTCATCCCTGAATTACGGAGCGTAATACTCAGAAGCAACAATACCTATATAATTACGGTTAAAATTAGCATGTACTCCATCCTAACAACGAATCATCTTTTGTTGCAAGTCGAACCTATACACCATGATCAGAAATCTACGTGCAAATGGGAAGCTTTCAACAGAACGCCACTGCGATGTTGCAATTATGCAACTACCACAAAAGCGGATTCACGGACACATTTATAGTAGATACGGACCAGCATAGACTAATCTACTTTTCTGAATCTACGAGAGTAACTCTGGACTGCCCGTCCCACCAGATGAAAGATACCCTCGTTGGACTCCATAAACTTCCTTTAGCTTGTGACGTGCAGACTGATGATTTGCGCTGGCCCCCTAAACAGATGGTAACTATTGAACTCCCCGAGCCCAACAAATCCTTTACCTTTATTGTCGACCCCATTTATCTTCCTATCATCAACGTGAACAAATCCAGTGTCGTACACTCCACTCCGGGAACTGATTAAAAAAGTAAGCTTAGATGACCCATTTACCATCGACTTCGATTATCATGGTGTGCAGCTAGAACAGATCGCAACATACTCCATATATGCCCAGACTGTTCTAACCATAGTTGTTGTCATTAATTCCCTCTTCATAGCTTCTCTGTTACTCAAATGGATATATCGCAGGAAACACTCAAATACTGGGTCACGTGAGTCCACTTTGCACACTCTGCAGGAAAGATTTTACGGAGTCAGAGATTGCCTACGGACTAAAGAGATTCTATTCCCGAATAGGGAAGGAACACGAAGTTTTCGAGGAAGCTCACGAGCCAAAAGTGACCATATTCGAAATGAGGCACACCAAGTTAAACGCAGATTTCACAGCTCCCCGATAGACTTTTATAAGCCGTATAATGTGGTACAGGTACCAACACGGATAGACAGGTGTATCCTCCATCGGCCCCTGTTCCCGAACTATATCCAGCCTTGTCTAGATATACGTAAGAAACTAAATTAGAGTTTGTGTTCCCCCCCCCCGGCATTTGTTAAAAAGGCATGGTACTTGCTGAAGTAAATTCCTCTTCAACTGAGACATCAACTCAGTATTTTAGATAGATGAAGGGTACTCCACTTCGCTACTCGTTGTAGTGTATTTAATAGACCATCGCTCGGATACACTAAACCCATTTTCTAAGTAATAGATACGGACAAAACCGGGTGTTGTGCTCATCTATAGTTTTTATGCTTTACTTGCAACTGCAGGTAGAGAATATGTGGTACCTGAATAGCTATGTATTTTTGCAATATTTTTTGTTTTCCATTTCCGTAGTCAAGAATTTTTTGGAAACAAACACCAACCAAATGTATTTTATTCATGGCTCGTGCTGGGTTTACAGGCGTCTCCTCCTCTAGAGTGCACATTTAGCGGGAACTATCTCATTCCTCTTCAGCAAAGCAACGAAAGCAAACAGACGCTGCTACTGCCCGATCCCATCCTAACCTGCGGACCGCGGCTCTGTCTGCTCTGAATCATCAAGCAGGAAATATTGAGGCCGAGGGAGCGATTTGATGCAACTCTCAATACAAGCCGATGAATCGCTGGTATTGGATGTAACATGAAGGGTTCGATAGCAGTTCTAAACTAAGATGACTAGTTTATAATAAAGTTTTCTTCAGGTAATATTGATACTGTACAAGCTAATTTGGAATGGAGACAATGCTGGAGAGGCTTGTAGGCAGACAATTTGTCACACGCCATATTGTTGTTATTACCTTCAATAAGCAACACGTTAAAACACATTCACACTATCAAAAAGTTAAGATGACTTTCCATCATGAAAAAAAACTCTGTAAATACATTCAAATTGTTTGCCATGACCCAAAGCGTGTTCGATTTTGGGGTGTCAACCCATTGATCATATTTTTCGAGGTAAAGACAACGTTAGCACGTGTGCAAAACCTGAACAAAAGGCTGAAAGACCTTGCAACGGAATGTTAACCCTATTTCGCACCACCTACACAATCAGATGTATCCTATGCCCCAGAATACAGAGTTTCTTGCGTTTTCATGATAACAATGTACTTATTTTGCTTAGACTAGATATTACAGTCATTGCAAAAATAACATCGTTAGTCATCGTCCTCGTATCAAACCTCCAATTTCTTCCTCTGTGTGACTCGTCTGAACATCTGTCGTGCAGCAAAAGATTGCTGTGCTTTACAATGCCAACTTCGAAGCTTCTTGCGACCGACCTGAAACTTTCACTATCCACATATTATTGAATCCAAGTTTAACAGGCACACCCAATCGTTAAAACGTATGAAGTGTGCTGTGGCTGGATGTGGCCCGAAAGGAAATTCAAGTCCTGCAACCAGATTCTAACCGATGACCTGCTCGATCTAAATCGAATCGTTATCACTGATCACCGAGAGACCAGAAACGCAGAAATGTAATTGTGTTATGTTTTTGTTCATTTCTGGTAAGATAAGAAGTCAACAACACTTCGCTCCTGACCGACGGGTGCCTGACGAAGCAGCGAGCAGACACTTTAAGCCTACCGCGACATTGGAATAGCCTAGGTGCCGCTGTAATGCAAACTGACAGGAATTAAATAGGCACTCCTTTCAAAACTCGCAACAAACATCAACATTGTGTATTGATATAAATTGAATTTAATTTTTATTATGATAATTTCCGTATTGAAGATTAGGTTAAATTTAATTTTATATTCTCCCCTTGTCGGATTTTTTTTATATCTATAACTAGAACGGAAACCATATAAGGTCTAATCCATCCGAAATGTAATTGAAGCGACGTCAAAGTATAACACCTAGTAGCCCTTTGCGAATCTAATAAAGAGTGATTGTAAAATATGAATATATTGAAATATAAAAAAGTATCAATGACAAAGTCATGATAGACTGGAAAGCCACGACTTTTAACCGGAAATTATCCATGTATTATTTATCCTAAACTTTGAGTAATGTTCCCGAGAGACGCTAGAATACTATAAGTACGAACGATGTTAGCCAAGCCCCGCTTTGGGCAAGGGGTAGAGGTTAAGGAGCAGGTGCCTATTGGACAATGAATTGTCGAGGGACACCACCTCTCTAAAACAGATCGCAGAAAGGAGCCCGCAATCGGCAGAGGAGCAAATCGAATAGGGACGACAGAAAGAACTCCTCTCTGGACCAAGCACTGCAATAAGGTAATACCTCCCTTGACAAGGGATAGAGGAGGAGTAGCGCCCCACTGAACAAGGAAAAGGCAAGGCCAGTATTCCTCTGAACAAGGGATAGCGGAGGGGGCCACACCTCTCTGGACGAGGGATAGAGGAGGAGTAGCGCCCCACTGAACAAGGAAAAGGCAAATCCAGTATTCCTCTGGAAAAGGGATAGAGGAGGAGTAGTGCCCCACTGAATAAGGAAAATGCAAGGCTAGTATTCCTCTGAACAAGGGATAGCGGAGGGGGCCACACCTCTCTGGACATTTGGTGGCGTAAAAGCATCACCCCTCAGAACAATGACTGTTGAATAGGCAAAGGTTGATCTCTGTAGCAACTGGCAGTCAACAGGACGTGCTCTCAGATATAATACTGAAGCATCACCCCTCAGAACAATGACTGTTGAATAGGCAAATGTTGATCTCTGTGGCAACTGACAGTCAACAGGACGAGCTCTCAGATATTATACTGGACATACAAAATACACGAACGCCCAGCAACTTGTTTTACATAACAGCAATTGTTTTTTGGATTTGATAGCTGAATTTCAAATAGCTTGTTACAGCTCAGAAATAATGCATATATACACAAAACCCTATGTATTTCATTCACTTTCACGGAGGCACATTTGTTTTAATAGTTCAAGGCCTCCGTAGATACTGAATGCTGAAAAGACTTCTTAACATAAACTGGACTTCAAACAAAATACCGTGTTTACTGTACATGGATTAATATTTCCCTCGAACACAAATGCTTTCCGTGATAATAGTTCATGTAACCCCATCCATGTCTCCGTCATGCTGTATGCTGCTTGCACTTCAAACGTACAAACGTATCAACCGTTACAATATCCTTCGGCCAACAATTATAACCGCCGATGTCGGGAGTGCGAGCAATGTTGGACTAGTTGCAGAGGAGGGCCGGGACCCTCCGAACAAGGGCGCATCAGAATATGACAATACATCTTTTGTGTTAACAACGATGCAAATAGCCCAGCTCTTGTAAGGGTGGACAGTCGCAAAAGGGGATAGCCTACGTAAACATTTAGTTGAATAATATATATTCCTTCTTAGGAAGTTTCTACCGGCAATAGAAACACGTATGAGTAAATGAGTTAAAGTTTTTGAGGTCTGTTCAGTCATTGACTGCCATGAAGTGTACTGGAATTCACCATTTGCAATGATCAATATATGCATAATGGGCACTTCTTATGGTGATTAGTATCCCCTTCGAGGTAAATATAAGCCAGGAATTATTTTAAGTTTGTTAATAATTTATTACTTAAATATGTCGCTAACTTAATTGTACGTCGCTTACTCAAAAATACGTCCCAATTATGAGCACAAACTATCAAATTTGATTAGGTGACATACAATAGAAATTACACAATCCATCACAACGTGGAACAGAATAAATGGACTGCGTATGAACGGTTGCATGACCTTAACTTTCATAGCTAAACATGAGAACATGACTCTTACGGGATCATGGTACGGCTAAATAACTAAGGAAGTAAGTTGAAAGTTCACAATAGATATGCACTTTTGATGACGAAAAGTGAAAAGTTAATAAATAAGGTAAACTTTATTCATACATTAACGGCATGGTTTATTGTATCGCAATAAATCAATACATAAATATGCCGAAAGTCTAGAATACTTACGATGATGAGACAAGACCATCAATTAGGACTAAACCACCTTATTGAGTTCATATCAAAGTGTAACAGTAAATGGGGCCGTGTATGAACGGTTGCGTGCATCTTACTTTCATTGCTGAACAAAAGTGCCAACGATTCTGTTTCATGTTATGAACAACAAGGAAATAAGTTTAAAGGACGCAATAAATATGCACCACATCCTGCTGACACATTGGACTGTTTTGTAACGCAATCGGAAAAAAAGTCTCATTGTGATTATCAGCCAACTTCATTAGACAACAAACATTGTAATCCTGCTATGACTGAGTCTCTGTGAGGTAGGAAGTTACTGCCATAAAAGTCTGTTCGATCTAGAGCGGACACATATTTATTGGGACGATGTGAGACACGACTTTATGGAGTTACGTGAATATGTGTTACTCGACTTCATATAGTAATTTCTTTTTAAAGGACTTACGGCGAATGGGATGTACAAAAGATGAAGGAGTAGCATTCTACCAGTTTCCTGTTCTAAATTTGTTTTGATCTTTAAGCTTCTCATAAATGAATGGACATAACCATGATAATAACAAGTTGGAGTGATTTTTTTTTCAGATGCTTTTTATTACGAAATTAATGAGGCTGATTTTTGAAATACACTGAAAATATCATTTAGTCAGCTGGTCAACTCATGAGTGGTCTTTCCAAATCCGTTATTAAATAGCAAAATATAATCCAGTTCATACTTATTTATCAGTGGATGACTTCATGTATTCCATCTGATTGCTGTATATGTTCCAGCTGACGATCCTGCATAAGCCAAATCACAATTTTTGAAACTTTTTTCTATGACTTAAAGTTACAACACAAAATAGATGGGAATTCTGAGTTATTTCGTGCAGTGAGCCATATGACCGGCCTATCTTGGGTTGGTCAGACGAAGAGCTAGACAACTCTAGATTCGTCGACGTGGCAGGGTATATGTTAGTCTGGCTAATTGATAATGTTAGTCTGGCTAACTGATAAATTAAAGAAAGGGACTGCTCTGATATAGACTAGACATTCTTGTGATATTCTAATATTAATACGGTGTGGTTGAACAGCCATCCTGACAAACTTAAATTCGTCCAATATGCTTAACTGCTGTAATGTTGCCATTTTGACTAATCTGTAGCTAATATACCAATATTATTCGAATGAAACTGCTGAAATTGTAAAATAAGGACGTTAATTTTCCTTTTATTTCTTACCATGAGGCTTTTGAAAAAAAAAATAGCGGTTGGCCCTATTACTAACTGAATTTTGTGCAAAATCTTGTCTGCTGCATGAACTTGGAGAAGTAATTAAACCACACGATAAAACAATTCCTACAAAATTCCCGCACAAGCAATATAATTAATATAACCGGACCATTGACGTGTGCAGTGGCAATTTAAATGGTAGTGTACTGCTATTGATAGCTATATTCAAGCTTGTATTGAGAAAAAAATTGTTTTAAAGATTTAAAAATAATTGTCAGTAGTGACCCGAAAAAAATCGCCAACGTATCTTATAAAATCACTCAGATATTTTGATCGCTAAGAAGTCTTTTTCTTCTTTCTTCTTGCAAAAATCTCATGGTACTTGTTTTGTTTTGCCAATTTTAACTCGTAAACACGGACTGCGAGATTATCTGAATGCCTTTTCGTAACAAAAGAGATGTTGAATAAATGATGGGACAGCGATGCATTCACAAAACTGACCGCCTATTGTCTGTGGTAAATACACATTCGTTCTATTGACATTCGAATTCATCAGTGACTGAAAAGTATGAGGAATCACCTACTAACAGTTAAAAAAAAAAACTATAGCATAGTCGAATAGCTGGTGAGGCAACTGAACCAGTGTTATGCGTCGGGCGTAGTGAAGATTCAGTAGCGCAGAGATCGCATTATTCCGCGGTGAAAGGCGGAGGATATAAATGGATGCTGTAACTTGAGAGGAATAAGTTTTCTACGTGTTGTCGGCTTTTTGTAGGTGGGATTGCTAATGAAGAGGACGGGTAATGATGAATAATAGTAGTACATACTGGGCCTAAACGCAAATTTAGTCCGGTCTACGGGAGTTTGCACAAAACAATTTAGAGGCGATCGGTCTCATTCGGCTGTATCCAGCCAGGTTTCACTTCCGCCTCAATGTCATTCACACTTTTGAACTGGAGCAGCAACGAGTCTGTGTCCGAGTAGATGAACGAGACGTTGTCATCGTAATTGGGTTTCAGTGTGTCATAAAAGAAGCTGTAGACTTTTGCTTTAAATTTCTCATGCACGTAGAATCCAATTTAGGGTGGGTGAACCATTCGGTTATTTTTTTGCTTGAGGATCATGATGATTATTTCGGGGCCGATGACGTAGCAGTTATTCAGGCGGGGATTGGGACCGTGTTTTCGGAACTCGTTGGCTGTGCACACGCCCTTGGCCTCTAGACTTATGTTGAGTGGATTGAACAAAAGCTTCCCGTGTATACAATTTGATAAAAGCTTATATAGGGACTTTTCGATGAGTTCGTAGACACTTGGCGTTGCTGGATATTTTTCATATAGAAGGATTTTAAGACAGGTTCCTGTTCGATTCGAAAGAAACGACGAATCTTGATGGCCTCCAATCCTTGTCTGAAGAGTACTTGCAATAATTCCAGGGCCACGAGGTAGTCAGTTTGGGGTAGATGACTAGCATCCAGCTTACGATATGATCGTTTCCTGTTTATGTGATGTACCGAGCCTGCCCGTCCAAGCCGACTTCTTTGTGATGTAGCAGTAGTGGCAGCTCGTGTGTTTCCCGTGCAACATAATCGCTAATATGGGCATCGATAAAGACAATGTACGTGAACTCGCCAGTACAGTCCGCGTTTACCAAGTCGAATGATTGAATTTCTCCGAATATGAGCTCGCGGTTTTCACCAATGATAAGGGGTTCACTCAAGCATCCACCATGAAGACTGTAAAGTTCCACATTGGTGCTTAAAACACAGTAGCTTCGGGTAAAAGTCTTTGCATCGGTGGAGTAGATTGATATCTCTGACCAACTCCATTGTCATCTTACCTTCGTAGAGGGCGGCTTGCATTGCAAAGCCGGGAGCGTTAACAAAATAAACGGGGTTCAGGGTGTAGTCGCGTGTCATGGTCTCCCTAATCTTTTAGAAGACTTCTGCTAGAAGCAACGAGTCAATGAGGAGGTAGATGATCATGTAGCCACAAGGAGTCTTGAGATGGGCTGCCTGATACATTTTAATGACTTCAGCATAATCAGAGTCAGATATTCCTTTGCCTCAAAGATGAATGTAACAGTCTTGGTGTGATGGGATGTCAATTTGGTCCATCACAGAATCCGATGTGATGGCCTCATAGCAGAAATGCTAATTGCTAATTATTTTATAATTAATCGATCTACAAATAAGCTCATAGATATATAAAAAAATTACGTGTGATATGACATTTGGTCATAATATGACAGAATATGTATCAAACGAAAAGAAAAACCATGCGAATGACGTAGACACAGTTGTAATAAACACAATAGCAGAAAATAACATAAACTCATTGAATCTATGTCACGTGTAAATTGATCAACAGTGGTCGGATCAAGTCGTTAGCAAGGTTGACAAAAATTAATCATGAACGTGTCCGGAAATAAACATTCGTGCAAGAAGGATATGTGTGAAGTTAAAACCTTTAATACTGCATGGAAATTATTATGTAATTGATTGATTTATGCTCAATAAAAATATCTTACATATGCATGTAATCATTATCTCTAAACACTCAGAGGACTAGCATTAAAATGCACATATGCAACATGGCATGCAATGAATTGCAATACAGTATGCCTATCATTGAAATGCGATAAAAAATACCAAAGGTAACATACAAGTAAATATATATGTAAACGTACTGTTAATATAACCTATTAATATATATTGATATAACCTATTCACACGCCATATGGATAATCCGAAAGCTATCCGTCCGTCCGAATGAGTCACCCGTTAGCCGTAAGCCAGCCGTTATCCAGCCGAATGTGACCGATTGCAGCTGAAATAGTATGTGCAAACTCCCGTAGAGCGGACAAAATCCGCGTTTATACACGATATATACTACTGGTAATGCGTATGTACAGAGCGGCAGGAAATCTGTTGAAAACGGTTTAAGTTCCGATGTTTGCAGGAGACTATGGGATAGAGTGGAAGCGTAGTAGCCTTTGTCCCACAGTGAAAGTAAAACTGAGACAAGGCTTCAATCTCTGCATAGATGGAGTGGTTAGGGCGGTGAACGCGAGTGTATTGGGTCGTGGCTTGTAGCTGTAGGAAGCGAATGGGCGGAGTTGGCAGTTGAGTCAGTTGTTGCTTGCGGATGATAAGGCATTCTGAAGAGAAGTTATAAAGGCTAGTGTCTGAGTCTGGCAGAGTGTGTGAGAGGAGGAAGCTACGACTTAGTGTGAGTAACAGTAAAGTAATGACATGCTCGAGGAATGTCGATGTGAGCTGAATTAGTGTTCTCATAAATAGAGTTATTGGAGAAAATGCAGTGTTCTAAGTAGCTGGGCTCTCATGAGGAGTGGACCGAACTGATGGAATTCTCGTGTTTCGGGCAAGTGTTTTGGGCACATGGTGAGGATGGTTGATGGGAGATCTGTGAAAAGGGTGATGTAGGCGGCGGTGTATGAACTTAGGTCTAGAGGTAGAATGGTTGTAAATGTATGAGTTATAACGCTACCCACATGAGTTTTCCCGCCCATGGAGTCCCGTTGAGAATCAGGATGGTTGCCGGCGGTGGAGGGAAAGGGGTGGTCACTACTCGCGGCAGGATAAACCAGTTTTACTGTCAGCTTCGCTGCTGACATTGACCTCGGACCGACTCCTGAACCAGAGAGTGTGATGCGGGGATCCTCGTCAAGACGAATTACTATTCGTGAGAATAAATTCATAATTTTCGTGAGTTGTAGTTATTTTATGTCCGGTTTAGTCAGGTTAAGTATGTAGTGTCGATTTTAAATAGTAATTAAATAATATACACTGAGCGATCGTTAACAGTTCATGACAGACTCGCCACAAATACGGTAGATAAAATACTGCTACCTTATATTTCAAGGTCGAAAAAATCTTCCATTTCGCCGGTCTTCCATTCCGATTTATTCATGACCATGAACAATCCCGATTATGCCTTGACCACGAAGAATTATCTTTGAAATCTTTTCGAGCGATCCCATCTCTAAATCGGCCGCTGAAAAAAGCTTGAAAGCTTTATTAATTAAGTGAAAATCAATAAAGCCTTAGACATACAGCCGTTTCCCTTAGTTTAGAGGGTGGCTAAGTTAGGCTGACACAGAGGAGGGAGGCGCCTAATCTCCCCGCCACAAGACCGCCGTGTTCATGC